>OMLJ01010171.1:3134-13766 GCA_900302595.1 Gadiculus argenteus | reverse complement strand
ATATCAGTTTAGACAGGGTGCACATTTCAGTGTATGCTTCATTCTTCCTCATCCAAACATACTGCTGTTCTATGTTCAGGCATGAACATAACAGAATAATGAACCACAACCATATGAGTGACAATAGGCTTAGCAGTTAATTCTATGGAGCAACGGAACAAAACCAGAACTTTTTGGGCCTCCTGACCAGTGGTTATGTCTGGAGGATGAAGAATGAAAAATACCCTGGAATGTGCACCATGTTTAAAGTAAAGCATGGCCATGACCAGGTGATACTCTAGATCTATTTTGCTTCCTCTGGCACTGATAATCAGCTGCATATAAAGGGGTAGGTAGATTCATTCAAATATTTTGAATCCTTGGAAGAAAACCTTGTACTGTCCATAGACACCAATAGGGATGTATAGTGAGTAAACTGGAGTTTATTGTCCATTAGAAATGGGCCTATATTTCTCAGGAATGCTACCACAGCTGACGTCTGACTACCTATAACCTTTGCACTCATTTTAACAATGAAAAGTGTGCTTTTATCACTGCAAAATACACTTGTTAAATACACTTGAGGGGTGCCAATACTTTTGACCATGCAGTTTTCACTTCCCACAGCATTTTGGTGATATTTTGTGTTGAATTTGGGGAAGCCAATGGTTGCAGTTGTGTTGAGCTATTGAAAATATCCTGGTTTGGTTATTTCATAAAAATAAAAAAAACACATCTGGAGGGGTGCCAATAATTTCGGCCTCAACTGTATAACCCGCTGCCGAGCCTGTTGCAGAGGCACCGTCACGAGTAGGCAGCGGGCAGTGGGGCTCCGGTGGGAGACAATCACGGGCAACAATCCTTTCTCCTCCATGTCGCGGTTCAGTCTGTACTTCAGATTTATGTGGAAGAACAAGAGACGTTGTAGAACCCGACGCAGTCGTTTAAGATTCATTATATCTTCTGGAGGCGCACACAGCTTTTGGCCGTGATGATATACAGTATATAGATATCTATGTATAATATGATATTATTTAGATATAGAGCTCCAGGACTCCCGCCGGAGCACTCAGTGTTCTAGAATATTTACAAAACACGACCAAAAGCTGTGTGCTCCCCGCCATTGCGATACATCCACTGTAAACACTCGCACATGGTACCGTGGATACAAGCTGCTCAAGGCCACGCCCCCACCCGCCACCTTGACCCGCCTCTAAAAACTGCACGTTTGTGGAAAGCTCATTGTGGGACTGGCTTCTTGAACGTCTTCAAATACTGTATTAGGGGCCCACTAACACCTATATATAAGCATCCATAAAATAGCATGGCTATTATATAAAAATGTACGCACAGTGTGCGTTCAGAATTAGGACTGATATAGCCTATATGTCGGCCTAGGCCTAATCAATTGTGTTTTTATATTTTTAGCATTCATATTAGTCTATTCTTTTCGTAGGCTACACTGCTGTTGGCCTTGATCGGGAGATATTTTTTTGCTGCCACAAAATATACCGTTTCAACAACTGTCCTGCATACAGAACCCATTTCAGCACTGTATCAGTGGACAGTTACAAGGCTACGAACGTCACTAGAGCAGCGAACGTGTGTTCATGTTAAGGAGTTTCGGGAAACGCTCAGACTTCTTTTTACGCAGGTTCGAAAGATCCTTCGTGAGAATGATCGTAAATGCGTGGATCAATCGTTGTTGGGAAACAGGGCCCAGGTCAATTGAGATTAATTGATGCAGGAATCCTATTAATTACACCACGATAAACCACAACACTTATCATTCTTTTACCTAACTCCCCTTTCTTTGATGTTAATGTTGCACATCAGCAGCACCATTACTGACGGACCAAACCAGTGCCATGGATTGTAACCGGATCAGTCACTGACATTAACTTTAATGTGCCTCCCAGTGACCTTATCAGGCAGACTACTGAATTTGTTTGCCTGCTTAATATGCAAATAAGTATGTACAACACTTTCATAACAGCTCTTGTAGCTCTTGGGCCCTATTTTAACGCTCTGAAACGCAGCGCCAAAGCGCCTGACGCTTAGACCATTGTGGGCGGCTCTATGGCGATGTTGCTATTATGACGGCGGAGAAATTACTTTTGCGCCCGGCGCAGATTTAAAAGAGGTTGGTCTGGAGGAGATTAATTACCCCTAGGTGTGTTCTAGGCGTAATGTGCAGTAGACCAATGAGAGCTCCGTCTCCCATCCCCTTTAAGAGCTATGAGCGCAAGTAATTTATATATAAATAATTTAACAGCGCGTTTGCTGTTTGCAGAGCTGAGACAGATGCATCACCACATGAATTTCAAACTTCAAATAATAATAGTAATAATAGGCCTAATTCACACATCGTTTTCTTCTACAACTTCAGAAACACTGAGTTGTACATTTCGGCAAAGAGAACTTAACACATACCGGTATATGATATCTGTGGGTCTATTTAATGTTATGCGGCAATACATTAATGAACATCGTTTGTGCAGTATTTTGTACATTATCGTTATGGACTTGTGTTCATAAAATGCATGTGTCCCCCGTTATGCGTTACGTGTTTAGTTTGTGTTTAAATAGATGGGAGCGCACACACATGTGCACGCGCGTACCTGCGCATGCCCGTATTCATTCATATTTTTAACACTCTTGCGGTAAAACTGTTTACTCACGATCAAATACTCGTCAATCCTAAAAGTTATGGGCTTGTACACGCTGGGCTGGGATATACTTTGCTCGAGATTATTATTGTTATTATTATTATTATTATTATTATTATTTAGACGCATGGCATAGCCTACTACGGTTTTTCTTACTACTTTTTTCTATGCAGTTTCACACATATGAACAATCTTTGACACCATAATATTTGAATGAGGGTAATCATTTGCATGTTTGTGCTGTGTATATCCTACGTGTGTGTAAGCTGTTGCAGTTGCGCCACGTCCAAAATAGCAACACCGACTGCGCTACGACATTTAAACCAGGTTTTTGGCGATCAGTTGCGCAATCGCAGTGGCGCATTTTTTAGATCACTAAAATAGCACCAAGTGTCATTTGCGATGGAACACGCCTCTCCATGCGCAAGGACACTGGTGCCTGTTTGCTGCAGGAGGAAATCAGCTTTGCACCGGGTGCAAAAACTAACAACGATACATGCGTCACTCTAGAAAGTCAATTGCGCTGGGTGCAAGATAGGGCCCCTTGTGTTCAAACTCGATTTAGGAAGTTTAAGGTAAGCTCAATATGTTGACAGTATTCTAGTTAGTGTGCCATGTCCTTCAGGGAAGCAGGATGCCAAAAGGGATTAAGCTATTTAATGTGACCTACTAACTTACGGCTCGTCCTTTGACAGGGTTAAGTGGTTTCCCAAAGTGAAGTTAAAAATGTATTCCCGTATTGTCATGTTAAATGTACGTGGTTTATGTAATGTGGTTGGAAAATTCTACCGGAAAAACTTCACAGAAGTTGCTCTAACATGACTTCCAGTTGCAGGTTAACCAGAAGTTGATGAATTATATATCACAGGCCTGGAGCTAAGGGACTGCATATTTGGTTGAGGTATATTGCCATGCATCAGTTATTTGTTACTTCCTAGTATGCCTAATTAGTACTCCTAACTAAATTTGAAATTAAGATTTAGATTCAAGCTGCAGTGATAACTGCAGTGATTTTAGGTCAAATATTTAATAATATCAGCTGATACTGATATTCACAATTATTTTCCTAATATCCAGGACATCCTGTTGCACTCGCACACTATTTGTAAAACATTTTCCAAAGTTCAAACAAGAAATTAAAATATGAAATAAATTGAATCACCTCATTCCTGACTGAGGGTGTCAAATAGTAAGAGTATTTTCTTGTCATGGCAATACCCTGTCCCATTTTTACAGCAATTGAATCAATATGGTCAGACCATGACAATTGATCATCTATGATAATGACAAGTAATTTAATTTTCCTTACTTACTTACCATAGATAGATTCAAACAGGAGTCTCTGGCAATCATTCTCCTGGTACCAATAACCATGCACTTAGTCTTAGTGATGTTCAAAACTAATTCGCTAACCCAATCAGACACAGTTTGTAATTCTTTACATAGTACATCAGTCAGTTCCTTGCCTGTAGACGCAGCACAGAACATAGTTGCGTCATCAGCATACATTACTACTTTAGTCTGTTCCAGAACATAGGGCAGGTCATTGGTATAGATAGAAAATAAAATATAGCTTCCTTGAGGCACTCCACAGAGGACTGATAAGCTTCCATTGAAAAACACTCTTTGCCTCCTGCCAGACAGATAACGCTCCATCCAAGAGAGGGCAGTATCAGCGAAACCATAGCACTTGAGTTTAGCAATTAGCAGTGCATGATCAATAATGTCAAAAGCTTCACTAAAATCAAGCATAACAGTACCCACAATTATTTTGTTCATTTCTTTAAACCATTCGTCAGTCATATGAACAATAGCAGAGTTAGTTGAGTGACCAACTCAATGCGAATGCTGGGATTTTGTTATAAGTTCATTATTAATAAAATAGTCTTGAATTTGATTAAAAACAATCCTTTCCAATATCTTGCTCAATACTGGTAGTAGACTGATTAGACAGAAAAGGTAGGTTGTTGTTTTTTGGCAAGGGGATCAATTTAGCTTCTTTCCATAATGCAGGGCATCACTTTGTTGCGCACTTAGATCTTTCTTTAACTTATTAATATCACTTTGAGAGTAATTCAGGCTCACGCTAATTTCTTATAGCCCACTCAGAACTGAGTCCACTCTTTTTGTTTGAGTCCATGATCATTTGATCAGCAGATCCTCATAGAAGTTCTTCTGCTGGTCCAGTAATTCCATTAGTGTCCATTGTTATAATCTCAGGTTCACCAGGATCATCGTTTGAAGCACCTTCGTTTGTTCTTCTGTTGCCATTGTGACCAGTCCTAGTGGATCAGCTCCAACTTTCCTAAGATTTTAGATTCCATGGTGTGTGGCTTGTTGAGTGCATCAGCTGCTGTAGGTATAGTAGTATGTAAGAGTTGTAAAGAGAGAGAGCAGAAGAGATGACGATTTAGAAATGACACAACCCAAAGAAGAGGTTCACTTCCTCTCTGCTTTAACACGTTTCTGAATTTCTATGTTTTCCATTCAGTAGTCCAATGTAGTTGAACTTAGTTTACCTTTGTTAGGGTGGCACAAAGCTTTTCCATGTGCCTTGCATTGACCCTGGCTCTTTGCTTCCTAACTGAGGGTGATTTTTCCTAATGTATAAAATACAGAATTGTATAAAAGGGCAAAAGTTCTCATCTATGACACTGTCTGTTTTTCAACCTTTTCACTGGAATATGTACTTGTAGCCTAGCACATTGCTATGCGGGTTATGTGTTTTACTTGCATCCTAAATATATTTAAAGTCTATGAAAAAAAATCACGTTGATCTAATATGCAAATAAATGCATTGCATTGCAACACGGGTAACACTTCAAACTAATTATTCCCATTCATTGGTCTGGTATTTGTCTGCTAATCAGATTAAATATTTAAGTACTTTTAGAGTACAGCTTTTGGCAAAACATTAATGTACCCTTTTTATATGCAAAACAGCTTTTCCACACATTTTCTTAAACGCATGTGGCATGGCAGATGTTGCTTTGGGAGATGACCAATGTCCGAGCAGTATACACTACAGCCGTTAGTGTCCTCAGAGTCCATAATCACAGGTTTACTTTTTTTATTGCTGTGGAACTCAATCTCACATTTCAGACTGAGCCAAAGGCAATGCAGAATAAATGAGTCTCATCAACAGTTCACAGGCATTTTAAAAATATTTGTATTGATATTTGTAGTGATGACCTACTACCACATGGGCAATGGTGCATGAACATGTTCAAAGGTGTTTAATTCTCAACTAGAAATGTGTTCTTGTAAAAGTTATACAGTAAAGATTAGATTTATTCCAATTAGTCAAACTGATGCAGATGTATTTTTGTCCAACGTACATTTTTTGTCAGTGAAATAGTGTAATTGTCGCAACAAAAATGTGATCGGCTGAGTTGTTTGTACTCATTTTTACAATGTTGTGAAGGAAGGAGGAAGAACACCTTATCGATGTTGTTTTGTATTACTCAACCTCCCTGGGCTTTAGAGGCACAATTTGATTCATATTTGCTCCTGTGGATATTTCCTTTCCCGACCCTGATACCTTGCACATATCTTGGTTCATACGAGGCGGTTCTCCAGAGGATATTGCAATGTGCACATCTTATCAGGACTGCAAGTAAGGGCTGTGGTGGCTGTATTGGAAAAGGATGATGAGGAACAGTCGGGTCGGGGGGCTGGACAGGGGTTGGCAAAAGTGCATGCATTGAGCTTTCCTTTTTGCCTAATAATTAAAGTGAGCAGTTGATGAGGATCAATGATCAGGGTTTTTATTCATGCAATCACTGACACGCTGACTTGTGTCAGGACCATATTGGAGGTCACCGCTGATTGTCTCATTCTCCGTTTCAGCCTGTTTTAGTGGTGCAGCAGCTAGGGTGAGTGGTTGTTAGTGGTGAACCAGCCTGGGTTAGTGGTGTAGAGTCCCGGGTTAGTGGTGTAAAGGCCTGGGTTAGTGGTGTAGAGTCCCGGGTTAGTGGTGTAAAGGCCTGGGTTAGTGGTGTAGCAGACAGGGTTAGTGGTGTAGAGGTCTCAGTTAGTGGTGTAGAGGTCTCGGTTAGTGGTGTAGCGGCGTGGGTTAGTGGTGAACCGGCCTGGGTTAGTGGTGTAGAGGTCTCAGTTAGTGGTGGAGCAGACAGGGTTAGTGGTGTAGAGGTCTCGGTTAGTGGTGTAGAGGTCTCGGTTAGTGGTGTAGAGGTCTCGGTTAGTGGTGTAGAGGCTTGGGTTGGTGGTGAACCGGCCTGGGTTAGTGGTGTAGAGGACTGGGTTAGTGGAGTAGCGGCGTGGGTTAGTGGTGAACCAGCCTGGGTTAGTGGTTGTTAGTGGTAGTGGTGCAACGGATCAACCTTCACGGTTCGGGACGCACGTAATCCGCGCATCGGCTGACAAAAAAATAATAAGTTGTGTGTTTCGATTACCTTTATACTTTTTTGATGATCACAGTTTAAGCTTCATGTCGGCTTTGTTTTCAGTTGGTCTCATTGATGGGCCGAGGACGCGCAGGCAGTGTTGTCAGATTGGGCTGTTTTTGCCTCTCAATTTGACTACTTTTTAGGACGCGTAGGCAGCGTTGCCAGATTGGCCGATTTTACCCGCCCAATTTGACTACTTTTAACGTTAGGCTGGAAAAAGCATTAGGAAAAGTACTTTCAATTTCGGCTGGTTTTAACTGGCAGGATTATTATAATTCTTTATACAAACATCAATAAATTAAATCAAATCAATCTGGGTTAGTGGCGTTGAGGCCTGGGTTAGTGGTGTTGAGGCCTGGGTTAGTGGTGAACCAGCTTGGGTTAGTGGTGTAGAGGCCTGGGTTAGTGGTGAACCAGCCTGGGTTAGTGGTGAACCAGCCTGGGTTAGTGGTGAACTGGCCTGGGTTAGTGGTGTAGAGGCCTGGGTTAGTGGTGTAGAGGCCTGGGTTAGTGGTGAACCAGCCTGGGTTAGTGGTGTAGCGGCCTGGGTTGGTGAGTTTCATTAAATGCCTTCTGTAAAACCCCATTGTCTCCCAATAATCGATCGGTAAGAAGCTTGGCACTGCTTTTGTGAACGTAAATTATGTCTGGGGGCTGACTGAAATGATTTATTTTGGGCTCCGCTGCCAGTATTGATGTATCTGGATTATGTGTGTGTAAATGCAGGTGTTCCTACCCTAGAGATCGGTGGCAGAAATCAATGCCCTGGAATGGAACATTTAAGGTGTGGCTCTTGTGAAGTAGTACAGCCTTACATTAGCTGTGTTTTGCTCCGCCCACGCGTTAGCTCCCAGTCGTCACAAACGCACCACAGGGAAGTCCGAGAGGCTTATCAATGGAGCGTCGATGAGCTACGAGCGGCTCAGAAAAGTACCTTGTCTGCTGGAGTACGTTCTGAGCCGCTGGAAAGAGTCCTGAGGGGCGAGAAGAAACATTAACCCTCAATTGAATATGATCAGATATTGTATCTATCTAGTTCCATTCAGTTATGTTTTTTAAGTTATATTATCACGAATTATAATTGTAGAATAATATTCAAATATCTTATAAATAAACGTAAAGTGCATTCTGTAACATTTTGATTTATGGAGTCATTCATATGTATTTGCTGAATATTTTATAGTAATAAATAGTAATAAACAATATCAGTTTGATCAAGAGCAACTGCTCCCAAAGGGATCTGATTAAGTTTTCCGGTTACATGCTGCAAGACACTTTGACACTGCACTTAGATCTTTGCACAACACAACTAAAATAAATGTTCTGTGTACTCAAAAGCAAAATCCATTGTTGTGGCACACGATGCAAACTTCTTCAGTGATTTCTAAACAAAAGTAAGCAATTCCAAGTTAATACCAAGTAATAGCTTGAAGTTATTTTTGCCTACGTAAAGTGAACTAGCCATTAGCTGTGACGACTACTCCTACAGTAACAGCTAACATTATGTTAGGAATTCAATCGTGGGAGAGCACAGCACTGTTATCCGGTGTTAAGACAATCGTAAAATATATTCTAAATCTGATAGTGAAATGATTGGACTCTTGAAGCTTTCTTTATACAGTCATTTGTTCTGGCTGGCAACTTAACCAGAGAATTTCCACAGGTCTTAATCACAATACCCTGAGGGTCCTCAATAACACTAAACTGAGGAAATCGATTTTTCCCATAACCATCGAGAAAGAGTCATAATATAATGACACATACATAATAATTCATGCCATTGTTTTTTGGGATATCTTCCAACTGGCTGTCTGTGTGGAGTGCCAGCGATAGTCCTGTGCAGGCTGATGCACTAAGAGTAAATAGGTTAATTGCATACATTATGTTCCAACGCAGTTTGTAGATGGTGGCATACATCATCGTTATTGCTCTGAAGTTGCCGGCAGATGTGTGCCTACATTAACATTATGACGTTCTAAACCATTATGGCCAATAGAGGCCACAGCGATTAGGGGTGTACCAAAAAAATATTTTATATTATATATTTTGTATTGATTATCACACACTGTGTGTGAGTGTCTTGTCTTGTGCTGATGTTTTGTGTTGAGGACCACAATGGAAATAAGTCTTGGACTTTATTGTGTTTTTATCCTCAATTGTATTTGTCTTTTCATATGTGTAAGGAATTTGTTTGATACAATTTAATAATTTAATTGAATAATAAATGTCCCTAATATAGTCTCATACGTCCCCATGCATCACCGGTTGACTATAGTACAACTGCAATGCCCATCTAGTTGTGCAGCAGTGTAATTTGGAAGCCCCATGAAGACAACGAGCAAAACAGTATTTGAATCTGTACGTCTGATTTATTTATTAGACCTATGAACGAAGCACTGCTCTGACTGCATCCCCTGCGGCGTTGCTTGTCTTCTTGTAGTGTGTGTGCGTGCGTGCGTGCGTGTGTGCCTAGGGGAAGTAAAATAAATAACAATATCTAATATTGTTGCTTATTAAGGAGAACATGGAATTGTTAAATACTTGGCAAATCTGACTGTTTACATTAAAAAAATAAATATATATATTTAGTAGCTCATTCTGGAATTGTAAATAATAATTTGGTTTACATACATAAAATAGAATGGTGGAGATTCTTTTAAAAATATATCTATTTTTAAATATTCATTTAAATTGTGTTCACAGATAAATACATGTTTGTTTACATGTTTATATACACATTTATTTTTTCCGTTCATTCAAAACAAGCCACCAATGTCCAAAATCGTAATGATCTCCTTTCTCTTTTTTTTATACTATCGATATGCACACATTCATGCACACACACATTCACCCATACACACACTTCTGCATCAGTCAGCTTTCCTCTTCCTCCTTCTCATATTGTCTCTTTTCTCATCTTCCACTCTGTCTGTAGCTGCTAATAAAAGTCGGGTCCCATTCTCACATCTGTTCCAATCTTGTGTCATTGCCACTATCCCATCACTCTAGTTTTCCAACCCGCCAATCCCCCCATTCTCATTCCCCTCAGTCTTCTCTGCGTCTCTCGTCTCTTGATCTTAATGTTCCTTCTGCCTTCATCTGGACCTCAAACTGCTCCACCTCCATTCTGGAACACGCACACGCCAGCGCACACGCACAGAATTGGTCGCCAGGATTGTCAAAAACAACTCCACCTCCATACCAAAAATCACACATACACCCACCCAGAGACAATACACACAATTGGACATACAAGTGAGAGCCATTAACGAAACCAGCTCTGCCCAAACTAAACTTTTTATTCCTAGTTCCCATGACAAGCGTGAAGTGTCCTTTTGTATCACTCAATATAATAGTTGTTTTGTCTTTGGCTGAGTAATTTCTACTTCACTCACATAAGTGTTGAGGCCTCTTTTTATCTATTCAAACACTGGTCAATGTCATCCCTATGGATGTGTCCACACAGCAGGTGATCCACCGCTAAGTGCACAACAACGTACACTGAGACTCTTTGAGTTCCCTCTCTAGTGGGGTGCCGTGTGGAGGAAAGTGCTGACTGTGTGTTTGTTGATTCA
>OMLJ01010131.1:3081-17312 GCA_900302595.1 Gadiculus argenteus | reverse complement strand
GGAGCTGGGGTAGCTGCAAAGACAGCATAGAACTTTAAAAAATAATAGTAACACTTTAATCCCACACAGGCGTGGGAACTACACACTACCCCACCCCAACCACCCCTCCAGCCCTTGAAGTCCACGCTCCTTTGATCGACTTTAACATTTAAAACTGGTGACATTTGGTGTTTTCTTCAGTTTTAAACAATGAAGGCAATAGATCTTCTGCTGCGTGACTATATGTCCAGTAATCCCACTCTAGTCTCTTCACTTCCACACATGCCACAGCTGTGGTAAGTATGTGTTTGTGTTTGTCCTTAACAACCCATGTCAGCCCTCTCAGGTCTATAATTGAAGCAGCAGAAGACAATGGCTGGAAGGCATCACACAGAGCCTTTCATGGTGTAATCAGACATAATTACCCTGTGTTTTTTTATGCTGGTTTTACTGTCACTTTGTTATTTTAAAGTCAAACAAGAGAGAATGGGACTTATTCACCTAGCGGCCATCTTGGTTGAATCTTGCAAAAAGCTAGCAGAGTGAGGGCACTGAAAGCTAAATTCTAATTTCAGTTCCATCACCCAGTTTGTGTTTAGAACCAAGATGGCCGTCAGGTGGATAAAAGAGGCAAGTAGAGTGTGGCTTAAAACTCCTGAGAGGAAAGGAACAGCTTGGCCTTGATCTGGCTGGAAAAGCCTCTCGGGGGCATTGAGGTACGAATTCCAGAATTCTGATTTTAAACCTTGGTGTCTACCGTATGAAACTTAACCTCCCCCTTGCTGTGAGCTCAACTGCTTCTGCCCCCTCCTTCTTATTATTGCCCTGTCACACTATTTGTTCTTCTTTCTTTCCTGTCTTTTCTTTTCTTTTTTGTCCACGAAAGTCTGTTTTTCAGGCTAACGCCGGCAGACAAGGACCGCCAGAGTGGGCAGCCAAGAGAGGGCTGAGCTTCCCAGAAGCCCTCATCCCCTCCGCAGAATTGGAACAATCATATTCTGTTATTTTAATAAAAGTCCTATCTATCTATTTACCTATCCATCCATCATTTCATTAATCTATATAGGCCTACCAACCTATCACCTTTCTATTTAACCATTAAATACCATTGGTTACTAACCTACTTTGGTTATTTAGACAGACGTTAGAAATTTAGTTAGTTTTATAAAATAGCAACTAGCAAACAGCTAGGACCTTCCAGTAGGCTTACTTTGTAACTCTGAGTAAGACCGGTTAAGCCGTTCTGAGATAACCAAAACTGTTTAGTTTGTAGCTGATTTATTTATAAAGCGTTTAAAAAGCTGGTCAGAATTGACTTAGCATTGTATAGATTACCTTGGGGAACTTTTGTTGGATATTTGTCATGCTAAACTTCGATGAATTGAAACGCGGACAGTGTGACCTAGAACTGCACATCATTATTGACTGGTGGTCCATATCGGAATAAACAATGGAAAGGACCCTATCCTAGCTGTTCATTGGATAGGAAGGCCAGGGGGAGGCAGAATGGGTTTGGCTTAATATAAAAAAAAACAAAGATTTACTTTGATGTCATCACAATGCAAAGAAAGTTTTAATGACACGTGTTATAGGACTTGCAATGTTTCACTGGATGACATTTTCAAGAAAACCAACACCAGCGTCAAAATAACCACCTTGCCTCAGTAGCTTCCGTCAAAATCACATCTCCCCATTTCATTTCACCAATAATTTATTTAATTAGGAGATAATTGCCAAAGCACAGGTGGGCCAGATAATCTGTCTCACTGAGTGGCAGAACATTATTATGCACATCAACAACAGCAGGCAGTAACAAGGTATAAGGGGAAATTACCAGCCAACCACTATTTTAATATTACTTAATTGTATTCTAGCCAAACAAAACGTATTTAGGTAAGGATACCAAAGAATACTGAGCCTTTTCCAACAACTATAAATTAATACAATATGTTTTGAATAACACGCTACAGGGGGATATGCTGCAAGATATACATTATGTTTACATTATGTCATTAATTCACCTGGTTCAACGGTCAAAAAACGATATGGTCTATCTATTACCATTGATCAAAGTATGCCAACACAACCATCAGGCTATTGACAACATCTTACAGGCATATAATTGGGCAAATATTTATTGTGAGCAATAGCTTACAGGGACGGTCTGGATTGCTGAAGTCTATAACAGGATGCAAAGGTCACATCTGCCCGCGGGGTGCCAAATACGGCGTCGGTCTACGGCACTTAAAAATGTGGAGTAAGTAATAAACATCCGGCAAAACGACTCAAATAAACAAAAATATAATGTTTAATGATTCCGCAAACTTAATATAGAAGTAGATAAACACTAAATAAATAAATAAAAGTATTACTGCACTGACCCTCCCCCTCCTTTATTCACATCTGGTTCTACTTAGAATTTGCACTTTCGTTCGTGGCATAAGTTACCGAGCATCCAAAACGGGGAAACAGCGTCGGGTAGTTTGCCGTGATTTGAAGAAAGCATTTGAAATACACAGAAAACGACTAGCATCTAGTTCCATGAATTACAATTTGAAGGTAAATACAGCAAAAAGTGCAACTTTATTTTTCTTA
Source organism: Gadiculus argenteus (assembly GCA_900302595.1). Taxonomy (NCBI): domain Eukaryota; kingdom Metazoa; phylum Chordata; class Actinopteri; order Gadiformes; family Gadidae; genus Gadiculus; species Gadiculus argenteus. The sequence continues at coordinate 14,738 of OMLJ01010131.1, read as the reverse complement.
CCTGACACGCTCCTCTCGAGCTCCAGAAAAAATATCAATAAATATAAAGTGCATTTGTAGAAACGTTGGTATTTCTTCCATGTTGTGCGTGAAACCTTATTGTTCCGGTCGTGATGTTGCATGCTCAAAACTCGGTTTAAACTTGCTTTATTTTCGGGACGGATGATTGCGGCGAGAATGCAGAGCAGAGTAGACCACTAGTGGCCTGATACTACGGATAGGTCTCAGTGATCCAGATGAGTAGAATCCCAGCTAACCTCGTTGACAAGCGTTCTCTTCTAACGACGGAACGCCTGGAACGGGATACTACAAATTACTGTTATTGACGAGAGGGCGGGACTTTCAGTTACAAGGGTTTATTGGCGAGAGTCGATATCGAGAGGGAGGGACATCCGATAGACGGAAATCCGTTCTTCTTTATATTTTTCGGATATTGCTTTTTCAAATGATTCGGCAAGAATATCAGCAAAGAAGATCTTTGCCGTTGTCCTTATTCTTATTTTTCCCATTCTGGAAAATGTTAACTGCCTTACAACAATACGTACAGCGCTAATATAATTAAAATACCGGAAATTGTCTTGCAATAGACCAGGATAACGCTACAATTCAGGATCCTCTCCCATGCCGAATGGATGGAGCGACCGCTGCGTCATCAAAATCCACGAACGTGCTTTCTTCTTTTTACTTCAAACATCTGCCGCGAATAAAGTTCTATCCGCATTCCAAAGTTGACCCAGATATACATCTCAACATTTGCCTTATGTAATTCTTACGTAATTATTTTTCCTATAATCGCCAATACAGCCGATAAGAAACACCATGCAATAAGAAACCTGAATTGTTTCGCCAGAAGGTGGGTTTGAAAATGTAATAAAATAACGAAAATGTAAAACGTCAAATAAAATACATCAAATATATTCAATAAATATTATATAGCCTACATTATGTACATTATGCATTATGTAAATAAACGTAGCAGTTAAACGCCGATGGAAAAAATACCGGTTCGAGCTGCAATGTGCCCGTGTGCTCTGAGCTTATCATTACCATTTGGAAAAATACTTATAAAACACGTCCGTTAATTATCTTTTTGTCCATCTTAGAATTTGCTGTCATAACCTGTGTGCATTTACTAAGCGTCACCCAACATAAAAGCCAAGACCACAAAATACAAATTTTAACCAATAGTATTTAATGGTTGATGCAATTCTTTGCTAAGGCCCAATCTCTCCCCCACCAAACAGTACTATTATAAGGTAAACCAGTCCCTTGCATTTTAATGGCGAACATTTTAAACATAACTAAATAAATAAGTGTGTTTATGGAACGGAGACCAATAAAAACAGCTCTCATTGAAGGCAACTTGAAAAAAAAAAGATGTCCATGAAACTGGTGAAACCGAAGATTTAAAAAAAAAAAGAACAAAAAAAAAGGGATGATTCAATATCTTCCACTTCATATCAAGCAACATAAACTCTTAAACCATTCAAGATCTGGTGGAACACTGCCACCAACTGGAAGTTGCAAGCTTTGGTCACAGGAGTTTCGAGAGGACACTTGAGAGTGGGGTGTGTGGGCGAAGGGGTGGAGAAGTTTGCCGGCCAACATAAGAAGCAGTCTGGTTCTGGAATTAAAACGAGGACCAGGCTTTGGGTTCTGTACACTTACAGGCATATAGACTGGCACTCAGGGTTCAAGGGTGTAGGAAGCAAATTATTTTTTTGGGGAACTGAAGAAAAAAAAAATGGGGAGCTCAAATGGACCTTCGACCAGAGCAGTTCATGCATACGCGTGTGTAGTAGATTTGCCTTTTTGTCTCTTTACATGTAGATTGGAGGGCTTTCATCAACATGTTTTCAAGCTGAAGCATTTCTAAAAAGTATTTTTCTCTCTCTCCTCCTGAAATAATTAGAATAACAATATAAAATCTCAAAAGCAGAACCCCCAACTTCTCACCAAACGTGCTATCACGCCCGGTCCCCCCGCTCTGCCGGGTAGTCTAGGGCTTTGACCCCCAGACCCACTCCACCCTAATATTTTGGGTTGGAGAGAGGGTGCAGGGGAGGTGGGTTGGTCAGACATATGGGATAGAGGCTGTAACGGGTTGCACAATCACCCTCTCCATGACCCCCTCATCACCAACCCTCCCCTTTGCCAGTAACGGGGCCGTTTCTCTTCATCTCAACATGGCAAAGTGGGATACCATCGAAGAGGGGGATGACGAGTCTGATACCCCGACCTCCCTCTCTCCCGGCCCCACCGTCACCATGGCTCAGGTCAGTCAGTCATGGAGATGGGGGCTCAGTTTGAAGCACTGCTGTTGGAGGAGCTGGAGGTGGACGCCATGGCCGTGCCCGAGCCTCCCGAGGAGGCCACCGACTTGCGGATATGGGGCATGAGAAAGGGGTCACTGGCCAGCTGGTGCACGTCGATGCGGTCCTCTTTGCGATAGACCAGGCAGCGCTTTATAAAGGCCTGGGCAGGGAGGATAAAAATGCAGAATGTCAATGACGGTCATATATACGTTATGTGAATAAGAGAATACATCTGATATAGAAGGGAGCAGTTGAGAAATTAACCAGAGGGAGCACAGCTTAAAAACATAAGAGAAAATAATTCTGTGCACTGATTGACAGAAATGTGTATCAGGTGATATCCTTTCTACACATTGGTAACAGACATTAGCTGGTTTGTTGTGTGTCTGTGCCCCATCTGAGGTATGGAATGGTATAAGCAGATATTTCTCTACCTTTGCTTCAGGTGTGACCACTGGCTTTGGGGGGAACTGCACCTCGGTTGCCTTCAGTATTGTGTTTTCCTGCAGGATGTCCTGCTGGGACTGGTTATGACCAAAAGGCTGCAGAATGAAACACACTTGCATCAAATTTGGCTCCCAGATGAGGGATAAAGAGGGTAGGATAAACTCACAGGGATCTTGGGATCTGAATGCTTTGTCTCACCTTGCGACCATACAAGCACTGGTAGAATATGACTCCCACCGACCACACATCCACCTTGCTGGATATTTTAGGAGGCTCCTTGCCAACAACAAAGCACTCTGGGGGTAGGTACCTGAAAAAGCAAAATATTATTAAAGTCTAGGGCTGTGCATCTCTTCTTAGGACGATCCGATACGTATGTAGATACATGCGCTGTGATACGATTCAGGGACGATACATTTTGATACAGAACGATTTGATGTTCTAACGTTCCGGTGCGATTTGATGAGATATGGTTCAATCAGATACATACAGTTAATATTTGTTTTCTATTAATTAAAATAAGCCTTCTATAAACGAGCCATTGCCTACTTTCAAATAGATATATGGTATAGGGACAATGGAATCTTAGGTTTATATATGTTTCTTTATGGCATTGGGAAAAAATGGAAGACAAATGTATCCATTTAGAACATGTCTATTTATTTGTTTATTTATAGACGTGATCGCTGTCCTACATAATTTACAAATAGCGAGGCTTTAATCAATATTCCTCTCCTTTTATATGATCCAAGTCGCATCCATGTTAATCCAACCGGATACTGATTCGTATCGGCGAATCGTTACACTCCTATTAACGTAATTATCAAAGTTGACATTGTGTTGAAAGGAAGAAGAAAAAAACTGTAAAGCAATCGAAATCTGATCCAATAAGTTGAAGGCTTAAATGATCCAAAGCAAAATTAATGCTAAGAGTTTCATATTATGATAGAGAAAATAAAGGGTGGTCTGTTTAAATCTGCCGTCATGGTAGTAAGTGTGTGTGTGTACAGCCTCAAGTAACTATTTTTCCACCCCCTTGTAGAGTTGGGAGAGCAACATTTTTTCACACCTCTTTGATATCATTAGGTACGACTCACATAATGTTGGAGGGACTATGACAGAAATCTATGATTACGGTGGCAGTAGCAATCGGGAAGAAACAACCTGCACATTCTTTGGCCTTAGCCATCTTAGATTAAAATGCTGACAATCAGTTGACAAGTTTTGATTTTCTTACTTTATACATGGCTTAAACGGATGCATAGTTATTTACCAGAGCAACCGGTCCTTTTGTCTAAGCTGCAGAAAAATAGGCATGTAACGGTGCTTGAAACGTTTATTCGAGTAAAAATAACCGTTCATTAGTGAAGTGTCGATAGAGGGGTCTCTGTTATGCAAATCTCCCTCATGGAACTTACTCCCATTGTATGTCACAGACTAGGCCATTTTTTAGAATACCTGAAGGACCACACATACCTAACAAAAAATGAAGATCCATTAAACTAATTTGATAGTTTAGTAACAAGGAAACAAGTTTGCCAAGACCACACAGAACATTAACAGATTCAAATCCCCAACGACTGAGTCTTTATTCTTATAAAAGTCCATATTCTTTATAAAACCCAAACTCTTGTAAATCACAATTGCTATCTCGCAATAAACATGTCAGTGTAAACAAACATGGCAGACATCTTAAGGAACTATGGGCAAAGTCATGGAGACGGCATGAAAATGGACTGTACATATATATACATGTCCTCTGGGTTTCCCCCCCACAACGTTTATAGTCACGATTCAGAAATTGGTGCTGCCAGATGAGGTTTAGGGAAGTCAAATCAAATTTGAACATACCCCACACCACAGGATAATCTGGCAAAAAAGTGTCATCAAATAATGGGAGAATCCAGCTATTTATCCTGTAGTGTGTACACTACAGGATCTATTCACACACTCAAATGTGAATGGATGTGTTCCCGCGAGATTTAGCATAGAGTTTCAGAGAATGTACAGATAATTGGACAGTGGAGTCTTCATGCCCCAAGGGTCAGTACTTGCCCCTATGCTCTTTTCCATCTACATGCTTCCTCTTGGTAGTATATTCCGGAAATATTATATTTTCTTTCACTGCTATGCGGATGATACCCAGCTATACATTCCTGTAATCCAAAATGACAGCTCCCAAGTGTTCAAGTTGGAAGCTTGGGAGCTTCCAACTTGAAGTCAAGAACTAGATGCATACAAATTCTCATGTTAAATGCTGACAAAACCGAGTTACTAGCTGTGAGACCGCCCATACATAGAAATCTGACTGAGGAAATAAGTGTTAATATTGATGGCTGTATCATTACTGATAGTCCAATTATTAGAAATCTTGGGGTTATTTTTGATTCTCAATTAACATTCAAGTCACACATCAAAGCTGCTACCAAGATTGCTTTTTATCATCTGAGCAACATAGCTAAAATCAGATCATTTTTGTCATTGCGTGATGCAGAGACACTAATTCACACTAAGTCACATCAAGACTTGATTACTGTAATGCCCTTTTTTCTGGTCTTCCTAAATGTGTAACCAGAGGCCCCCAGCTGGCACAGAATGCTGCAGCCAGGATTCTGACAAAAACTAACATTTTGACTGATTTCCTTACATTGGCTTCCAATAACAGCCAGGGCCGACTTCAAGATTCTTTTATTAACATTTAAGTCACTAAATGGATTGGCACCTTTGTACTTGTCTGAGCTTTTCCTCCCATATTCCCCTGCACACCCCCTCCGCTCTGCTGATGCTGGTCTTTTGGTTATTCCATCCACCAAAAGATCAGCCGGTAAGAGAGCATTTGTCTCTCGTGCCCCGTTTTTGTGGAATAACCTACCCGGACACATAAGAGAAGCAGGGTCCGTGGATGCTTTTAAATCTATGTTAAAGTTGTTTTTAAAAGCACTATGGAATGTAACCTGCCGTCCTCCTTCACTATTTAAGTAAATTGCTGTAACTTGTTGTTTTCCTCTCACTATTTCAGTCAACTGTTATATCCGTATCACTCTGCTTTATTAATGTATTGATATTATCCAGAAGTGTTCTGAGACCATTTCGATGGTGAGACTGCACTTTAAATAATAAATTGATTGATTGGTTGGTTGGTTGGTTCATGCGTTTACGTCTGCATGTTCCAACTGTCCTAGTGTGAACCACGACCCGACAGCAAGCAAAGACTGCTCGTCCAGATGGCTCCAGACTAACTTTTTGCATTGGTTGCACTGGTGCGCCTAACTAGTTTCTTTTTTTTTTTTAGATGCATCAGAATATTTAATTGTGTCGCCTTTATAAGGTCACCTTTTGATCACTCTCCATAACTTTCATATAATGTGAATGATTTTTAAACAAGAATAAGGTGTAGAGAAGGGGTCTTAAACCATGGGGTCGCGACCCCAGGTACTGCAGTGGGGTCGCAAAATTATTCTTAGATTATTATTATTTTTAAATACACATTAACATGAATCCAACATATACTTTTTCTAATATGCATTCAATAACAGTTATGTTAATGTGTATTCATGTTATTATTCATGTTAATGTGTATTTTCAGTAACTAACATATTACATTTATGCAACATTGATGAAAGGCTACCCATGAACCATTGCGGTAAGATCAGTATCCGACACCTTCATACTATAATGTCTCGCTGCGGCCTGTAGTATATGGACATCCAACGTCCAAGTGCTGTCAGATGACGACTTATACGCTATATGTATGTGCAATAGATTGTTGTAATTGGAAGTTTAACGTGTTTTATCACATGGTTATGGTTAGGCTTAAGATAGTAATGGTTATGGTTAGGCTTAGGGTAGTAATGGTTATGGTTAGGCTAAGGGTAGTAATGGTTATAGGGTTAGGGTTAGGGTCCCAGCTCAGTCTCTCTATCAGCTATGGGGTCCTTGGCCTAAAAACGTTGAAGACCTCTGGTGAGAAATGTTTGTCTTTATTTGAAGCACAATCATATCTAAAAATAAGTGTTTCAAAAGTGTTTTAAAAGTGTTTCACTGAGCTGAAATTGAACATTTATAACTAAAACATTTAGCAAAATAAAACATTTCCAAATAAAAGGGCTTGTTCAGTGCCCTATACAACGAATCTCGATTAGTGAGTTAGCGAGGTATTTTGAACTCAAAGTCTGGCTTAGCTGGGTCACGAACGTCGATCTCTTATAGCGTCGCTGTATCACCATGGTGACTTATGCTTTCAACCAAACCTGGTCGGGACCAGGTTATCGGCTTAGTCTAGCTTCAATCTCAGGTTAGATCGGCGTGCGCAGCTTCCAAGCCCCGCTTCTGACGATGTCGTCATCATTTGTGGGTTTCCCCGTGGACCTCGGAGCCCGTATCGTACAGGGTCTCTCTCCAGCAGAGGGTCTTTCGGGACAGATCCCTTAGCATTGCCTGAGAATATTATTTATGAGAGATACAGGTTCTCATCAGAGGGTATTCACTATTTGATCGTCCTTGTTGGACATTATGTAGATAGTGTTGCGCACTGTACCTCCATGAGAGTGGTAGAGTGGAGGTAGCGCATCAGTCTTGAATATCTGCTTGCGGGGTTCATCTCCCAAGTGAAGCGCATATGTGAAGCTTAAAAAGTCACAATTCTTCGTCATATGGAATACTTAATCATGAAAGCTTATGGAATTATATTTTTGTGCTCATTTCGACCAATGTTCTCATGGACGTGCTGGCACCACATAATGGGGGTAAAAGGCATGATGATGGACTGGCAGGATTCGATCCCCTGTCGCTGGTGTTCGGGTCTAACAGTAATCCACTACACAACCGCCGCTACGTCTCGGAAGTTGAAAACATGCAATACATTTTGGGTGTATTTAAAGTGAATTAAACTAAATTATAGATGAAGGCAGGTTGGACGTTGCGTTTGCATTTTTTAAATAATCATTTCTATATTTGGATTAATGGCGAACAAGTCTGCATTTGCCATAGTTATAGACAATATGTAGAATCTTTTCACTTACACAAATTTACACAATCTGCAATTTTTTGACAGTACACCTCCCTAGCCTTATTATGTGCAACTGTGCCTCCCCTAGCAGTTATCTGATTTTTTAACTCCTCATACAAGTTGATTGAGTGAAGTAGATCTATCCAGTTTGTAAAGGTGAGTAAAATGATTGGCAGGGGTAAATAAAGGCTGGTCTCTAATAGAGGCCGGGGCTATTAGAACCAACGTTTTTAAATGGCTAATTGAATGCAAAAATATACAGATGACACCGTTTTTCTCATTAGAACGCCACCAGAGCACTTAATATATCGCTATAACGTTACGAATCAAAATGCAAGAGACCTGCACTCCTGAAGGAATATGGAATGCACAATATTATAAATAATTGTGTTATTTTAGAAATACAAAAAAACAAAATGAGAAATATATTAGGCGGTTAGATTGATCAAAGTCAAAAGCTCCTGCAAACTTGCGATCTTCTGGGCAGGCCTCACCATTCTGCTTGTGATAGTAACATGGGAGTAACACAAGGGGGGGCGATGTTTACTAATGAATCCAAGCTATAGCTACGGTAGCTTGGTCATGTCAATCACCTCGCTCTTGACTCTCGCACTCGCTTGACACAATTTTTTTCTCTAAATGTTGGCCTCCTTCCAATAAAGGCCTGGGCCGCGATGTGCTTGAGTAAAATAAAGGCCTGGGCCTATATCAGAGGAATTAAGGTAATAGCTTAGAATCTGTGAAATTAAAATATAAAACCGATTAAAATGTACTTTGAGCTAACAAAAAACCCAGTCATACCCAGTGTCCCTCCACTAAAAAAAATCCCCACTACACCACTGGTCAAGAAGGCCCAGCAGCAACTCCACTTCCTGAGAATACTCGAAAGCATGCTGGCATACTGAATATCCACCTGGTATGCCAGCTGCTCAGCAGCGGACAAGAAGGCCTTATAAAAGGTTTATTAACACCACCCAAAAGATCACTGGCTGTGCCCTGCCTACCCTGCAGGACATCTTCAGTTCCCGCTGCCTCACAAGATGTGCAAACATTTTGAAAGACCCCTCACACCCCGGTCCTCATATGCTTACACTGCTGCCCTGTGGCAAACATTTAATGTCCATCAAATCCTGTATAAACCGATTCAAAGTTTTTACCCCACCGCAATACGGACACTGAACACTTCCAGTCACTTTCATACACGGTCCTTACCAGAGACTAAGCCCCCCGAGTGTCGGACTGTATGCACTTTTTCCAATGGTAGCTCACCGTCACTTTAAGCATGCACTGGAGAATGTATGCGAATGCGTGTGTGTGAGGATATGGGGATGTGGTTAGGTCTGTGTATAGCTCGACATTGTATCGTTTTGTATTGTTTTATATTCTTTTTACAACAATTTATTTTATAAAGCACCAAGGGACTGCCATTCAATTTCATTGTATCCTGTGCAATGACAATAAAGAATTATATTCTATTCAATCTATAACGTTAATGTTGTTTTATCAACTTAAACAGCGGAAATTGTAATATTATTATACTTTGGGGCTATTCTTTTTTTTTTTGACCGTTGTTAATGTTGGAATGGTAGCAAATGTACTATTAAAAGACAAAATAAAAAGTGTTCATCACCGCTGTGAAATAATGTATATTAACTTGATAAACATATTTTGGAGTTGATCTTTTACCAGTATGTGCCTGCTCCTTGGGACGTCAGCTCCATGCCGTCAACAGAGTTGTAACTGTCGTCATCCATGATCTTGGACAGGCCGAAGTCTGTGATTTTGATCTCTCCGCAGGCCGTTCCGTTCACCAGAAGGATGTTACCTGGACCACAATCACAACCATAAACTGCTATTTTGTTCCTTTCTTACCATGTCCAACAGAAGTTGAGCACCGGGCTCAATGGTGCTAAAAAATACAATAATACAATTCCATACATATTCTCCTTGACCAACATTTGCTGTTGGTTTAACAGTCATAAAGTCTCATTTGTAATCCTGGTTAATGTACAATAACAGAGCCGTAGCATTTGCTTGGGTATGGCAGTTGGGGTTGGGGCGGACCTGGTTTGAGGTCATAGTGGATGATGGGTGGTCGGATCTCGTTAAGATACTTGAGGGCGTTGACAATCTGCATTATGATGGAGCGGCCCTCCTTCTCCGACATCAGCTTGTGCTGCTTCAGATAGAAGTCAAGGTCGTTCCCCTCACAATACTCCAGAACCGTGCAGAACCTTGGACAAAAAATGTAACAAGAACAATGTAGGGTTAGATGTGGCATGCGTGGTGTGAAACAGCCTCAGAGATATTCAGTAGATCCAAGTTCAATGGTTGAGGAATGCGTGATAGAGCTAGCCGAAGATGTTTGCAAGTGCGAGATAAGAAGGACTTACGAGTCGGTGTCAAGTGAAAAGTAGTCGTAGAGGCGGACTATCCGCGGATGATCAAGCTCTTTGTGAATTCTATACTCCCGACATGCATGTCTGGAACAGAGAGGAAAATACATTATATATTTTTGCTCAGATTATCTTAAAACACAGAGTGGGTAGCACAACTTTCTGTGTTCATGTAACTAACTATTTACAATTGCAAAAACGCTGACCACTTGTTTTTTATCCCGACAAAATAGTCCGCTGCAAATATGACTTGACCCCAAACAAATTCTAACAAAAGGTTTGTCAGTGGATTACAGTAGTATCAGATGTACTTAAACATAAGTAAACATAAACATACAAAAACTTTACCAAAGTTTGATACCAAGAATGGCCCCATTTTCAAAATGGCGACCGTCAGGTCCTGAAAATGACCATTAGTCCTTTGTATTCCTCCTAGACCAGGAATACTAGTGCCTGATACATATTTTGGCCATGTGACATTCTAATTAGCATATTTGCATGATATATATATGTTTTTACAAGTACAATTAAATAATAAAGCAATTGGTTACAAGCAGTGATGCAAGTAACGCGCTACTTAGTAACATGTTACTGTAATCTGACTACTTTATTTCAGTAACAAGTAATCTAACACGTTACTATTTCCAAACCAGTAATCCGATTAGTTACTCATCCAAGTTACTGTGCGCTACTATTTCTGTCATTTTCCTTAGTACATTCTTCTTTGGAGGCATGATATCTAAGCGACAACGTTAATTGAGAATAAACAAAATAAAAAGACGAAACGGCGACGAATATCACGTTCCGCAGTGGTGAGAACCATATAGACTCAATCTTCCTGCGTATCACGCAAACGCGCGTGAACGAGGACGAGATAGAAGAGATAAGGAAATAAGGAAAACCGACCAGACCCGCTATAAACTGATATCGACGCACGACCCGAAGGAAAAGTAGACACATTAGTTGTACACTATAATATAGAATTCTAAAGATACTATGTTACAAAGGCTCTGTATTCTGCAGACCACTCTATAACTTGTTGGTCGTTGTGTCTGGCTGTGAGTGTGCGTGCATTCTATGATAGGCTGAATTGCAATCGCATCAAGACAAATCTGATGGCCAATAACACATCGAAGATTAAAAAAAAAGAAAAGCTGAATGTAGCAAAGTAACTAACTTAGTTACTTTTAAAATCAAGTAATCAGTAACATAACTAAGTTAACTTTTTAAAAGAGTAATCAGTAATGGATTACTTTTTCAAGGTAACTGTGGCAACACTGGTTACAAGCATATTTCTGTGAAAAATAAGTACAATTTCTCGAGGGATATATATCTCTATATGCATATGTCTCCTTTCTCATATCGTTTTGCCTTGTCTTGGTGGTTTCTGTGGTTTATAATCATTATTTTGATTCTAATAAAGAATACATTCATTAGAACTGTGTGGTACTGTAAAATTAGTCGAAACATGGCTGCCACGTGAAGGTTCAG
>OMLJ01010018.1:3535-14043 GCA_900302595.1 Gadiculus argenteus | reverse complement strand
TCTTTACGGCTTTTGAGGAGGCAACGACACTAAAGGAAGTCGTGGCCATGGACCCGTGGAAGAAATGTCATGTCATGTGTACATTTTTTTAAATAAACGATAGATGTTGTGAGGGTTTGTTTCTGTGATCTTTAATTCGTTAGTTTTCTCGCTTGAAGAGAATTGTGGTTATAATGCGAGTAGAGTAGGCGCTCATAAAAAGACAGGTTCTACCGAGATTTGAACTCGGATCGCTGGATTCAGAGTCCAGAGTGCTAACCATTACACCATAGAACCGGTATATAACACAGCATGGAACATAACTAGATCTAGGCATGGTGGTTCTGTCAGTCAAAATGCCATTGATCAACACTGCATCGTGATCAAAAGGCATTATCATTTATATGTATCCCATTTAATCCCCCTTCCGGATATAAATATTTAAAAAGTGTTATCTATCTATTTTTTTTGTCTGTATCACTCTGTACGTATCACTCTGCTTTATCAATGTATTTTTGTTATTATCCAGAAATGTTATGTGACCATTTCGATGGAATGTATTGATGTATTCAGAAGTGCTCTGAGACCATTTCGATGGTGAGACTGCACTTTGATTGATTGATATTAATTCCCATGATCCTACAATATCTGCATCATTTCAATACAGTTTGGAGGGAAGTATTGAATACATTTACATTTGGAATCGGACAAAGAAATCATACAACAGGAACGCATTGGGACTATATACACGCAAGAGATATCGGCGTTAAGGTTTGTGTTCCATGTTTATTCTACGTCGTTTTATTGTCTGCGGCTTGATCAAGCATAAACTAGATACGAGAGGATGAAAACATCATCCACCCCAGATGGGACTCGAACCCACAATCCCTGGCTTAGGAGGCCAGTGCCTTATCCATTAGGCCACTGGGGCTTGTTAAACCATCCTACTACTCTCAACGAATATGACGTATTAATAATTACGTCAACCCTTTGGACGAACGATAGGTGGTCAATCCTTTTAACTTACGGGATGGTCTATTATTTATTTGTGCGTTGTTTTTAATTGTTTAAAAAATATTTTAATACAAACCAATAAATAACGACAACATTACAAGACCGATCCACGACGCCCAATAACCAAAGGAGTACTGACTCACTAATGTCTCGAGACGCTGAAAGGAACGACGATACGCCTGGCACGGGATGCTCCCAGTGGGCGTTATTCGCGAAGAAGAAGGCGGGAGATTCCGTTCCATGGGTTTAGTGACGAGAGGCGGAATAGAGGAAGGGATCGATACTTAAAAGTCTACTCTTCTTGTCGTTGTTGTATAGTGTCACGTTCACGTCCTTCTCGCTCCCGGGAAAGCTACCTGGCGAGCAGAACTCGTAGGAAGTCCTACACCGGAAATTGCGTCGCGGTAGACCGGGATAACGCCAGACTCCAGGATCCTCTCTCATCCTACGTCTGCACTGCACTGAAACGGATTCAGTTGCCGCTCCCCCGTCTTGCTAGCAGCTGCTGAACACAGGCCACTGGAGGAATGGTTAGCGGCTAACTCTGTGTCGTTCCCGAGTGTTTTCTTCTAAAATATGAATTTACTACCATCCAATCCGCATGGCAACGGACTCCTTTACGCGGGATTTAACCAGGACCATGGTGAGCAATCGGCGCAACGCATCAAACGGCCGTTAAAAACGGCGCTGCTCACGTTAGCTGCGACTCGGTAGCCTTCTGTAGCTCGCTTTGAAGCCCAAGACAAACACGTCCTTTATCTTTGAGACGTCAACACACGATATATACCCAAATATATATACGATATTGACGTATTTGCGTGCTGACTTTGTGAGAATGTACATTTGCTGATGTTATGTTGGCCCCAGCAGCATCCCGAGGCTTCTTGTTGTTAGCTGCTGAGCCAGGCCACACAGGGCGACTCGCGGCTGTCATCCACATGACACACAACAACACTCATTAATACATTGATCACCCTCAGTCTTAACACTCATTAATACATTGATCACCCTCTGTGTTACTCTGGCGGGGTTAGTTGATCCCTGTGTGTGTGTGTGTGTGTGTGTGTGTGTGTGTGTGTGTGTGTGTGCGTGTGTGTGAGAGAGTGATGGGGTGGGAATGGTTTACATGTAACGGTGTGTCATTTATTTATTACATACATTTTTACAACATACTGTGTTGACACTCATTCATAGTCAAAATACAATATCATGCCTTCTAGGGCTGCTCGATTATGGAAGAAAAAAAATAATAATCCCGATTATTTTGGTCAATATCGAAATCACGATTATTTCTTAGAAAATATGATGCATTTCTTCACTGTTTAACCGAGAACTTGGACAGAAAAGTTTGGTGTTTAGGCCCAACAGTACAACAAAAAATGCTAAAATAATTGTTTCAACTCAATTATTTTAGTTTGGAGATTGTTTGACCCAGTGATTGAAATTGCGATTAAAATTCAAATAATTGTAAAGCCCTAATGCCTTCCATTCATATTTTGATCTTGGTCCATGAATCAATCGTATAGTGGAAGTACTTATATCTATATATTTTTTACTATTTCATACACCGCTACATTATGCCATTATTCTATCAAGAAAACAATCTATTTGGAGCTGATGCGATTTCTGTCCAGGTTGCTTCGCCTGCGGAATGGAGACTGGATTTCGTGTGTACAACACAGACCCCCTCAAGGAGAAGGAGAAACAAGGTAACCATGGTAGGGACGATATTACACATACAGAGATTGGATATGATTTGTTAATGTATGTTGTATCTTAATGATAAATCGATGCGTCACACATCGTTGTATTTACTATTGCATTGTGACAATTCTAGCACAGATTTTTCTCAGTTTGAAAAAAATCGTTGTCATAGGACACATTGCAGCAGTTGCACGCAAAAGCATTTCTCAAGCATGTAAAAGCAATAGAATTTACAATAAACCCAGCCATTCGTTCTTATGCACACAGGGCCACAGCACTCTGACAGCAACCTCAAAGGTACACGCCGTTGATGAGCTGTAATCTCGTTACTCACTGGTGACTTGAGGGTTATAGGGGGAAGTCAATGGTTTAACGCAGCCAGCACCTTAAGAGGCTGGAGCATGTGACTCGTCGGCACATGACCCTCTTTGGCCAATACGGAAAGAGTTATGGTGTATGAACTTCTCTGGTCAGCGTGTAGACCACTTCTCTCTCTCCAGTGCTCACTGCCATCATGACACCCACACAATTATTTGGTCGCATTCCCAAGCATGCCGTTGGTTAGACCCATCTCTCTGTTTGGATTGTGGAGGATGAATTTCTTGTCACGGTGGTCCGCAGTTTGGAAACTTGCCCTTTGAATAACCTCTGGGAATGAAATCAAACTGTACCTAAACTACTGTAAATATCCTTTTTTTTTAATTTCCCTAAAGGGATGAATTTTCATTTTTTTTCAGTTGAAAATCACGTCATCCTCCTCATTGGCTGTGTCCGTAATCAACCACTGCAATTGGGCCCTGTTGTATGTGTGTGTGTGTGTCTGTACTGACCAGGAGCATGTTTGTCTTGTGTTGGTTCAGAGTTCCTGGAGGGCGGGGTCGGCCATGTGGAGATGCTGTTCAGGTGCAACTACCTGGCTCTGGTCGGAGGCGGGAAAAAACCCAAGTATCCTCCAAACAAAGGTACGGCTTCAGCTCTCTTTATTTTTTTTCTGTTTCTTTCCAGAAACCAAATTAATTAGTTGTGAAAATGTCTGTTGATCTCTCTGTTCCCCAAATCGGATAATATGGGAGCTTGTGTAGGGTTGAACTCACTTCCGCAATATTTATCCCTGAGTCAGTGTTCCCGGTTAATTTTTTCACACACAACCATGTTCAAATTGTTAAGATGTTAGTCATTCTACATTGTTAACTGTTGTAAATGTAGTTGTAACACTATACTATACCTGGCTATAACCAGGGTGCCAAAGATACATGCCACTACTAGCCACAAGCTAGTCTCCCTACACACACACACACACAAAATGTCCATCGATTTGAATATTTCCCATGAATGAAATAGTGAAACGTCCTCACCACTGGCTACACTCTGTTCTGAAGCACTTGTTGCATCGAGGGGGAACACGATATCTCAACACAGATCTGGCCACAGAGTTCCAATTTATGCAGGTCTGGCTAATCTGATCACAGAATGACGAAGGAGCCCTAACCCCTTTCATATCGGCTCTTGTTCATGCTGCAATGGGCTTTCACTGCTCTGTGCATTGCTCTGCATATGCAGAGCCTTTTCAGTTTTCCTGCGATACACACTCAAGGCAACTGCATTTCGTATGACGAAATCTTAAGTAAAAACAGAGTAAACAAACTCTCCCCCCCTGGGCTTGTTGTTCTGCTGGGACTCTGTTAGGACAGGCTGATGGATGGTAATGCTGCGTATTAGACTAACCCTCTGCTAGAGCGGCTTTTTGGCATAGCCTGTACGTATTGTGTGTGTGTGTGTGGGGGGGGGTGTGTCGCGTCGCTCTGACTCTGATCTTTCTCTGATAGTGATGATCTGGGACGACCTGAAGAAGAAGACTGTCATTGAGATTGAGTTCTCAACAGAAGTCAAGGCGGTGAAGCTTCGGCGGGACAGGTATAGACATGCTGCGCCTGCTCCGCTACCATCGTTTCATTCTCATTTAAAATTCAGCTAGGGATAGGGGAGAAGAGAGCAAGATTTCATGGAGAAAAAAAAATGACAGCCAAAGAAATGTTTCTCCACCATCGAGGGATGTTGCATCAGGCGCCTTTTTTGACAAGCAGGAAAGATGGATTCCCTGATTATCACAAATGACCAGGCAGTGGTCTAAAATCAAAAGGGTTTGAAACACAGGCCGTCCACCAGAACAGATCTACTCAGAACAGTTCACTCGCTAATCACAGACGGGAGGGCTTAGACATTCCGCCCAAATTAAACTTGAATGGTCTGAATTGTCTTAAGCCTTCCCGACTGCACCCTCTCTATTCATGTTCGACTGTTCCACACGGGGAAAGTAGTGGTTGCAACAGGCGTCTGGAAAGGTCAAAAGGCACAGGCCTTCCTGTTAGAGATGAGTCAGCAGCCACACACTTGTAACGATGGCGGTGTGGTATTTAAGATACAGACATGATGGCGCTGAATGTAATCCATGAGGGGAGGCTGTTTCTTCAGCCATAACAGGAACCCTTTAAGGTCACTGAGGGACAATTAACAGATGATCCAACACGATATCACGCCCTGTCGTTATTCATATTCACAGAACGAAATGTAAACCAATGCATTTTGAATAGGGTTACGGTTAGGGTTATGGTTAGGGTTCAACGAAAGGGTTTTCACGAAAAAGGCTGAGAAACGCTCCCATTCATTTACATTTCGTTCTGTGTAGCACAAAAAAGTTTGACAATCGTGCTCTGGGACACGATTCAATAGACTAATAACGTTTGTGCGCATGAGCACGATATTGCGTGATACCGGGCTGGACGACCAGAGCTGCTGCCGGCTGCAAGCCAAACTCAACAGCAGTGGACACGAACAGGACGTTTCCGTACTGAAGTTAAAGGGGACATATAACACCACCAGGCGTGAGTGATTAGCCATTACAAGCCGTTTTGAAAATGAGCCGCTTCTGACATCACAGGTGGGCGTGTCCACCTAGACGTACGACAGACTTTCATTACGGCTTGTAACAGCTAATCCCACTCACACCTTGGTGGTATTACATGTCCTTTTAAGATCCCTTAATGGAGGCTGACCTTAGTTCTGATCCCTGGAACCACATTTGATGGTTGTGTGGTCCCCTCATCATTTACCTAGAAGGGCAGTGTATACATCCTGTATGATTCATGATTCCCATATCGCTCCAGGCTGTACCAATTACAATCCTTTGTTTGTATATCTTGATGGCTGGTCTTTTTATAATGTGTTTGTGTGTCTGTGTGAAGATATTGTTCTACTAGGGTTGTAATGTTTCAGTACCGTCACAAACTCCCCCTACAACAGTAATAAAGTAAGCAGCAATGTCATCAGGCAGGCACATTCTCCCTGAGCGATGTGTATTGTGTAAGACCATCTCTATGGACTTTATGATGTTATATGGGGCCTTTGGTTTTGCAGCTCATACCCTACCCCTTTAACAAACATTTACAGTGCATGTTTATTAACTAGTGGGTTCAAGGAAGTTGCCTCCAGGAAATCCACGAGTTATACAGTACACCTGTTATATTTCTGAAGGAACAACTGCCACACCGACGCGTACGCTCTTTCACCCATCCGAACACTCTCACACAGATGACACGCGCAGCCTTCAACGCGTAGCCATATCCGTACCATGCCTGTCACAACACAGCCCCGCCAGACCCGTTATATTAGGAAGGAGATCAAAGTCAGTCATTTTTAACGTCAACGTTTTGCACCCAATGGTGCAAAATACATCAAATAAATGAATATGTTTTAAAAATATCTAAGAATATGCACTACCGTTCAAAAGTTTGGGGTAATTTAGAAATGTCCTTCTTTTCAATGAAGATAACATTAAATTAATCAGAAACACAGTCTAGACATTGTTAATGTGGTAAATGGCTATTCTAGCTGTAAATGGTTGATTTTTCTATCTATCTATGTAGGTGTACAGAGGCCCATTTCCAGCAGACCCTCCTGTGTTTTAATGGTACATGGTATAGCTCATTGTGTTCAAAGACTCAAACATCCCTCCTGTGTATTAATGGTACATGGTATAGCTCATCGTGTTCAAAGGCTCATTGATAATTGAAAACCCTCGTGCTAATATGTTAGCACAGCTGAAAACTGTTGAATCAAAGTGGGAGTTTAATGGAAATTGTCTGGGTGACCCCAAACCTTTGAACGGTAGTGTACATAGTACATATATCATACGTCATACCTATGACGGAGCTCCTCTACGTCACCGTCTCTCTCCCCCCCCCCCCCTCCTTCTAGTCATTTATTGGGTCTAGTTTTGTCCACGGCGGTGTATATGTGAACGGTGTTTCTCCTGCTCCTCAGGATCGTGGTGGTGTTGGACTCCATGATCAAAGTGTTCACCTTCACGCACAACCCCCACCAGCTGCATGTGTTTGAGACCTGCTATAATCCCAAAGGTCAGTCTGCGGGGCAGCTCTCTGCTGCTAATGCCCAGCCTGGAAGTCCTCTGCTGTTGGTTACGCTTTTGTTTTTAAAGTTACCCTAACTTGATTAGTGATATTTAACAAGAGTTTGAGTTAATTAATATCCAACTGTTGCCCATTTCAGTTGGAGTTTATTGACGCGTTTGTATGAAAGCCTATTGTATGAAATATTCAGTCTGAATATTATAGTATATAATAATTGAACCGAATCTAGTATAAAGGATTCATAAACTCTGATTCAGTTCTGTCACTATGGACTGTACAAATGAGTTTAAAATAAAGGTCCTATATAATACTATTGTCTGTCACGCTGTTGTCATCCTGCCTCACACACCTGTCCCCCCTCTGCCCCCCCCCTCAGGTCTGTGCGTGCTGTGTCCGAACAGCAACAACTCCCTGCTGGCCTTCCCCGGCACCCACTCGGGCCACGTGCAGATCGTGGACCTGGCCAACACGGAGAAGCCCCCCGTGGACATCCCGGCCCACGAGGGCGCCCTCTGCTGCATCGCACTCAACCTGCAGGGCAACAGGATAGCCACCGCCTCCGAGAAAGTACGCCTTTCCCGGTCACATGGCTGCAAATCGTTGGTTCAACAGTACCGTGTGAATGATTTGTGTTTCTGCTCACCGCGATAAGTGACATTAAACCGAACAACCAAAGCATTGCACTATAATAATAACAGTTCCACCACCAATAGCTGCGTACCGACCAGGCATACTTATCCCGCTAGTGAGGTTTTGTGGGTGTGGTTTGGAGAGAGGATCCACCCCCTCAGGGACTCTTACTGCGGCTCTGAAAGTCCTCCAGCAGAGGTGGTACTTTTTCTGAGCCGCTCGTAGCTCGTCGACCCTCCGCCGGTAAGCCTCTCGGACTTCCCTGTGGTGTGTATGCGACGACAAGGGGAGCTAATGCGTGGGCGGAGCCAAAAAAAAAGCCTGGGACTGAAAAAGTCCTGGTCGGTACGCGGCTTATGCAAACACTGCATTTTAGTTTGAAGTATATCTGGGCCTTCAGACCGTCGCTTTGCTGTCAAAAGGCGTCTGTCCTTTTTAACAAGTAACGCCCGGCCCTTCACCCAGAGAGCCTTCCCTACATCTTTCTGCGGTCGTGTTTCCCCAGGGAACCCTCATCAGAATCTTCGACACGTCCGCGGGGCAGCTCATCCAGGAGTTGAGACGAGGCTCGCAAGCAGCTAGCATTTACTGGTAAGTCCTGGCCCCCCTCCCCCTCCCCCTGCTTTGGATGGACACACGCTTTCTCTTGTGGTGATTTAAAGGGGTACACTGGGTTTCTATTTATACAAAGCTTAATGCAAATCGGTGAAGTACCCCTTTAAAGCATTCCATTGTAATGTTGAATTGTAAATGTACTGCAAATCGCTCCACCGTGTACCGTTGGGGTTTGAGCTGACTGTTGTTTCAACATGTCACTTCAACATTAGTGATGGCAAGACTTTATCATGAATATTTCACACGGTTTTAGTCAATAAGTTATTTCCGTGTGGTTGTTTTGCTTCTCCCCTTCCCAGTTATGTAACGCGCGTGTGTGTGTGGTACTAACAGACCTTTCCCGTTGTCCTCCTCCCCAGCATCAACTTCAACCAGGACGCGTCGCTCATCTGCGTGTCCAGCGACCACGGCACCGTCCACATCTTCGCCGCAGAGGACCCCAAAAGGAACAAGCAGTCGAGGTTTAACCAGCTGGCTCCTTTCTGTCTAAGCTGACTCTCGCCGTATGAATTTAGCTCCGCCTAGCTCCGCTCACATCCGTCTGGGATCGCTCCCGTTGGGAGTGATTTCGGCACCTGATTTTCATAGATGTGACGTAGCAGAGAAGCGTCTGTTTTGATTCAGACAACAATCGAGGAAGCAAGCGTCAACATCGATGCTGCTATTTCATCAGTGTTGTCCAATCTACCCAATATTCTTTCTTTAAAAGAACACCAGAGGACGCTCTCATCAGCGTCACAGGTTGGTTTTGATGTGAGTGGTTGAAGTAGCACGTCAATAAAGATGACGGACAAGTGGTTTATCCAATCATATGCAAGGATCTTTGATGAGGCCTTCTGAAACAACCCTGAAACAACGGAGCGATCCCAGATGGATGAGTGGAGCTAGGCGGAACGAAATTCATCTGGCAAGAGTATTATATTGAATGAAATGAAATGAAATTATATCTGATACTAGAAAAGACAACTTGGGAGAGTATTAGGGGGCGATTGTTCATACCGTGGTGCTCCTCTCTGCCCCGCAGCCTGGCGTCGGCCAGCTTCCTCCCCAAGTACTTCAGCTCCAAGTGGAGCTTCTCCAAGTTCCAGGTGCCATCGGGCTCGCCCTGCGTCTGCGCCTTCGGGACCGAGCAGAACGCCGTCATAGGTACGCCACCGTGGACCAGGGTCTCTCGCTTTTTAGACGGTGACTAGTGTGTGGAGGATGTTAGGATGTTGAAGCAGCCTCCTCACCTGGCCCCCGAGTCAGACCGATTGGACTCTGGGGCTGGCTGAGGCTGCACACCTGTGGTGCGTAGATGAGTCAGTATGCAACAGGTTAAAGGGGTGCTTCACCGATTTGCATTAAGCTTTGTAGAAATAGAAACCCAGTAGTATTTTTGACTCCAGTTCAAGTCACAGAGGTGGCGTGTTGCACTGACACTGAAACGTACTTCTTTTTTACTTTTCTTTTTTTGTTTGTATGCTTCTGTCAAACAAAACAAGATTGTTTTGTATGAATGTTTTGATCTTGACGGCTATTAGATGGTGTCCCCCAAACTATATTGATTCGATAAAACGATAAAAGGAGAAGTCGGTCTAAAGGAAAGTGTACAATCGTCAAAAAACCTACAAACATGGCACCAATTCAACCACAAATATATCAGAAAGAAACCATCACGTTTAGTGCACAAGGCAGTTTTTGTCCTATATTGCTTGTGGGATATTATGTAAGGGGTAATGTATAGAAGGCCATTATCTGTTTACAACCAGTGTTCAGCAGAGAAATAGTCCGCCAAAGACGTTGACGTCGCTTACCAACCGAGGACGCTGGGGTGGATAAGTTACACGGGGGTTGATACGAAACACGTGACTTTCCTTGACGGCGGTCATTATATGCATAGCAACGGTCATTATCGAGAAATTACTCACCCACGGAAGTCGGGAAGGCCCAAAGTGAATGGAGCGTTCCACAGCGTTGAGAAGAGCCGTGGAATAAGTTGTGTTAATTTCTCTCTCTCTCTCTCCTCCTAAAGCCATCTGCGCTGACGGCAGCTACTACAAGTTCCTGTTCAACCAGAAGGGGGAGTGTTCCCGGGACGTCTACGCGCAGTTCCTAGAGATGACAGACGACAAGATTTGATGCCCCCTCGCCATCCCA
>OMLJ01009989.1:2852-13759 GCA_900302595.1 Gadiculus argenteus | reverse complement strand
CAGAAAAGGGCATCAAAATGAATATAAATGACAGATAACAAGGAATCCCAAAATGTTGCTCTATCTCCCTGAGCTATGGAACTACCCTCAGATAACCCTACATCATCCATTTCTGTCATGCAAAAGGCATCGAAAGGCATGGTGCTCACGATATTTATGCAAGGAAATGGCATTATTAATAAGGTGAAAATAAGCAGCTATGCCTTACTGCGCTGAAAAACGGGATAAATAGAATAAGTAATTCTCTAAGAGACAGAGTACCAGAGTAAACCTGACCTCCTCTGCACCGAGCTGCAGCCGTCTCCTTTTGCAAGTCCTCATCCAAGCCCCTTTTCACATCAATAGCAAGCAGCCTTTTGGCAACGGTACAACTATGGGAGTAAAAAAATGAAAAAAGAGACACTCTTTGTATTGCATTCTCTCAGAGACAAATCTGTCTGAAAAGCCACCGCCATTAATTTTCCAACCCAAGACGAAAGAAATCTGCATCTTCTGCTGAACCCAGCTGCGGCGGAAGACTCAATGATCTAACGTTGCCAGTTATGTTCTTTCAAAATAATGACCGTCGCTCATTGGCTAATAAATCTGCACCGCGTCTGTGAAGAGGGAAGGAAAATTGGAAGGAAAAAAAACCCTTACAAAAAGTCTGGCCGTTTCTAAGCCTTGTTGAACAGCTATTACGTACAGCGGTAGCGGGACGCATCGTACCGCTGACCTGGTGAGAGGTCACGGTGAACCCTACGCGGGCGAATTATGCTATTACAGCTTTCACAAACAAGACGCGACACAAAGACACGGGCATTAAAAACTTAAAAGGCAAAAAAATATAGGCGCTCTATTGAAAGAAGCATGCGTTGACCGGAACACTGCAGATAAAAGAAACCCAGGCATTAGCCCAGGGAACTGCTAACACCTGAAACATGATGGTTGGAAGCAAGAGAGGAACCCTCACCTCGGGTGCTTCGCTCACACGTTAGATCTGCCATCCCACCAGAAAGCCTTCCGAGTGAACACTGTGCTGCAAACCTCTGGGAGGAGTGAGGAGAGTGCTTGACTCTTCCCAAAGTTCTGCTGGGAAGAGTGAGGACACTGCTTGACTCGTGCCAAACTGCTGGGAAGAGGGGAGGAGGAGACTGGTTGACTTTCTGCATCGTAACATAAGGGTTGGAAAGCGCCGCCTCTGGCTTTGCCTTCCCCACAAGGCTCATTATAGACGTGTCCACGCGATGGAACGCCTCCCGTGCCATGCTAGAACGCCAAGCTCAAGTCAAGGGAGCCCGGAATAGGGGAGGAGGTGAACACTCTCAATGACAATCACACCTGCGATGCCGAAGACATGGTCAAGGTGATGGCACCTGTCACAGCTGGCACACACCTCCATGTGTGAGGAGTGAGGACTGTCAGCCCCAAAGCAAAACTTCAAAGCACTTTAATGTATCTTAAAAGTAGTTTTAAGTATCTTACGCAGACGTGGCACTCATTACAGCGATGAAGATTTAAGATTAGCCACGTACCCACCAGGACTTTTTCAGTCCCAGGCTTTTTTTTTGGCTCTGCCCACGCGTTAGCTCCCAGTCGTCTCGAACGCACCACAGGGAAGTCCGAGAGGCTTATCAACGGAGCGTTGACGAGCTACGAGCGGCTCAGAAAAGTACCACCTCTGCTGGAGGACTTTCTGAGCACCTGTAAGAGTCCTGAGGGGCGGATCCTGGGCGGATCCTCTCTCCAAACCACACCCACAAAACCTCCTAGCGAGAAAAGTACCCCTGGTGGGTACGCGGCTAATGACACACACAGGTACACACACCTCGATGACCTCCTCCACACTGCATCTGCTCTAGAGCCTCGCTTCAGAACAGTGACCATGACGCTAGACGGACATTCACAAGTATGTCAGCTGAATCCGCAGCCCTGCTTAACATGGTTACCCTCCACCAAACACACTCCCCTTCACTCAACACAAAAATCAATTTCTGTACTGCTTTCTCACAGTTGCCAACAGTCTGCTTTTGAACGTATTGCAAGCACTGACTATATTCTGTGGCTGCTGGCACTGCACACTGTTTAGGTTTGACTGACACTGGACCCTGACAATATACACTGCACTTAACCATATTCCACACCGTTTACTAGTTATGACAACTTTTGAGTTTATTATCAATAGCCGCGTACCGACCAGGACTTTTTCAGTCCCAGACTTTTTTTTTTTGCTACGCCCACACATTAGCTCCCCTTGTCTTTGCATGCGCACCACAGGGAAGAACGAGAGGCTTATCAACGGAGCGTCGACGAGCTACGAGCGGCTCAGAAAAGTACCACCTCTGCTGGAGGACTTTGAGCCGCTGTAAGAGTCCCTGAGGGGCGGATCCTGGGCAGATCCTCTCTCCAAACCGCACCCACAAAACCTCATAGCGGGAAAAGTACACCTGGTCGGTACGCGGCTAATAGCAAACATTGGTCTGATTGTTAATCATGGCTGTGATTTTATACATTGACTAGAAACCAGAGGATACAGAGAGTCAGGGACATACAGTTTAGGAGCAATGCAGAGAGATGGAGCTCAGAGAGAGCCTGCTCATGGAGAAAAAGCTGTGGTCTTTTTATACACTGAGGTTTAAGCCGATCAAGATGTATACATAGTAGTAAGGTGATAGAAAAGGCAATGAAGAGTCATGGCAAACACAACCAGTAATATACAGTGTTGGTTTTGTATTTCAGATGGTGACCCTCCTCGCAAAAAGGAAAGTGTGTGCAGTACCGGACCGGCTGTTGTCTGCTGGAGAAAGAGAGAGAGAGACGGCAAAATCCTTAAGGGAGAAGGCCATTGAGGAAGTCATGTGGTACACAGAGAGGAATCCATTACGGAACGGCACAAAATAATTTGTGCCATTAGTGAACATTATATATTAATTTTGTTTTCAGTGTTAGAGGGGCTTTGCAAAGCTCATGATTTACAATGGCCTAAGAATTCTGTGTTTTTTTTTTACATAATTGTTCATTTTCTTTCCCCTGTACTAACAGTTTATATTCATAACTTGAATAATATTGTTTATATGAAGCAAGTGTTTGATATCTAGCTGCTTCTATTGCAAAAGTAATAAACACAATGACACTTCTGAAATGCTACATGATTTAGAATCACGTATGATGATTCTATATTTTTCCTGTTAAAAAAGTAAAACACTTTGGGTTCCCTGGTCTTTGATAAAATATTTATATTTGAAAGTAACCAATGCCACATTTATATAATTGTCTTATTTAAATATATAATGGAAAAATAATGTCTAAATTAAACAAATGTTAAGAACTGAATCAGATTGCATCAAATCGTACCGAATGGAATCATACCGATCGTTGAGTATTAAAATCCTCAATAGTATCATAGCCCATGCATCTGGATACATATTGGATTGTGCGTCTCATATTTTGGAGAGATGCACACCGTTGATTTATATTTATACAGTGCCTGTTAGCAAAGTGCCCGTTCAAACATGCCTGTTGGGAATGGGCCACTGGCTTGTCCTCTGGTATTGTAAACTTTCTTCAGAACCGCTGATCAAATTACATTTTACACTCGACACTGCACTTCCTAGGAATCACAGCAATACACTGCCATGTTTGTAGTCAATCGAATGAACGGTGAACAGCAAGTCGAAGGAAAGACATACAGACACATCCTATAAATAATTACTGTGCTCTAAAAATTTACCCTTAAAAATGACCAATCATTGTTCTTCATTGGAAAGGATGGCTGGCTCAAATGCATACTTTCAAACGTCAAGCTGATGATTAGTTTCAGAAGGTATATTTGAATAGTGACACACTTAAACCGGTTTAAATCCAGCATTGTATGAGTTTTGTCATGTGCCAAATTTCTATTTGAAGTCTGTCTGAGCATGTGCCCCTAGCTTTATTAAATAAAACACATTATTACCAAGGCTTCTATTACAGCTTACTTATAGCATCAGCTATGAACGCATTTGTTTATGATTAGCATATTGCAGGCTAATGGGCTATCAGTTAGTGTAAAGTACTCCCAGTGACAACAAATCTTGTCTTGAAGTCTTGCCGTTTCTCAAAGTGGTACAATTTATCAGCAAGTGTGGGGATTACCACTCGAGACATAATCTCAGTTGGGAGGAAAAATGCCAAAGCTGCTACTTGCTGAAAGCATGGATGTATAAGGATAAGCACATTATATCAAAAGAACTCCTTTAAGGCTGACTTTGGGATTTCTTATATTTTCTCATGATTTTGGGTCTAAGTGACTAATGCGTACAACAACTTTTGAAATTGGTCCAGTATTGAGTGGGAGTGAGGCAAATAGTGCCCTGTCAATGTGCACCCTCTAAAAGTGCCTGTTATGCGACTGACAGGCTGAAATTGCCATTATTAGTGTCTTGCAGGATTATGGATAGGACAGAGAAATACAACCTTTTTTCTTTACCTTTTGCTTGATCTGGTCTGTTTGCGTTTGTGTCCAACCAAAAGGTGTAATATGGAACATTTTCACATTCAAATTGACGACTAGAGCTATGTTATATATTTTTGTTGAGTTGTGTACCCACTGCATTATCCAAATGTTTCATGTTTAATCTGTATCATCTACAGCCTATGCTAAATCAGTTTAACCTGTATTATGTACAGTATATTAAGTCAGTTGCATCTGTATTACATACAGCGTATGTTAAATCAGTTTACATACTGTTATATAACCTGTATTATATACAGTCTATATTAAGGCAGTTTATTCTGCATTATATACAGCCTATGTTAATCAGTTTAATCTGTATTATATACAGTTTGTCAGGTCAGTTTCATCCCAATCATAAACAGCGCAGTCAGTTGAACCAGTATTATATACAGTCTATGTTAAGTCAGTTAAATCTGTATTATGTACATAATCCATGTGCGTTCTCCTATACCAGAGCTCCACTGGCCATGCAGTTCTTTACCTGCTTCTTACTGTTGTAGAGCTAGCAGGATACACTTCTAAACAGCGATGTTAATCCATTGGGAACAATTTGAAATGGGAGACTTCTCCGGGTGATTTGCATTTTAGGGAGGATGCTGTTTAAGCAAGAGTGCCGTGTCATTTACCCATGGTGTCAAACTATTGAGCAAACGAAGGCTCTGTAGAGAGGAGTGCTGCTATCCTGACTGTCTCCTGAGCAGGCTTACACCGCTAGACACACGGGACTCATACCGCTCACATCAATGTCATTCATCGCTTCAATATCTGCTGAATATTTCCAATCTTTCCACGTCGTCTTTCCAACAAAAAAACAGCTACCACCACGGCTAGAAACACAAAAACGATTATGTTTGAGTGGTCGACTCACTGGACGCCAAGTCACCAAGTTAAACTTGCGGCTGTTTCAAATAGAACGAAAAATCTAACTTTGGATGTACGGGACTAAACATAACGTCAATGAAACTTTAATACAATAACTAGTTTGTGAATTGTGACATGATTTGTGAGTCTTCACAGATAGATCAGATAGATCCTTCACGGGCGTCACAAGGGGAACAAATTACATGATACCTTTGAGGGTTAAACAGTTAATTGTTAAAATCCCTAATATATAGACACACAAACCCCTGTAAAAAAGCACACTTATTAAAACCCAAGCCTATATATCAGCAGTTTGAATTAAACTACAGTCCTGCCCCCACACGTCACACCCACTCATTTCTAGTGTAAAACAAAGCAAGAGCAGAAAATGGTGGGCCAACAGGCCAAGACAAAAGGCTGTACAAAAGTACAATTGTACTATATTTCCAAATTATATTAGAATCATCGTATAACCACATAAAAAGTCGCATGAAGACATGTATGTTTTGCATCCATTCATTTCAAATTCATATTTTCCATTGGTGCAGGAAACATTGTGACGCACAAGTATGAAGTATGGGAAAGACTTTATACTCCTCTTCACACATCGCTAAAAAGAACCGTATCACGGCAACAGCATCCAACAACAGAATCAAGCACCATACTGATGGCCAGTCCATATAGTGCAGTGGCCCGTGCAGTATCTCTTGGGATATCACACCATCTGAACCCGTCGCTTAGTCAATGTAATATATCACGCTGTGCCCTGGATTGTAGTTATTTCATGCAGCATCTATTTTGATCTCAGTCTGCGATCTTCCCTTGTTTTTCTGTGTGAAAATGTGTGTGTGCGAATATGTGTGTGCATGTGCGTGTGAATGTGAGTGAGAGTGTGTCTTGGCCTGCTTAAGGTTGCTTGTGTCAGGTAGCTCCAGAGGCGAGGTAGTAGCATCGACGACCTAGCGAGTGCACGCTGATGGCAATCAGTACTGGTGCGGGCTTGGGCCAAAATGCCCTTGATATGTCTACAATAATAATTCACCATCCTTTTTCCTTTCAAACAATGCCAAACTGATAAGTGCAACAGTTCTGCAGGGCAGACACACACACACACACACAGACTTGCACACACCGTAGCACTGTCGATTTTCCCTTGCGGTGAAGGGAATTTACTCTGTAAATGAACAATCTACAGTAGTTTATTTTTTATTAGCCATGATTAAGCGTGGCTAATACAGGACGTAGAGGGGTCGGCTCCAGTAACTGAATTCAGGTTCAACTTTTTAATTACATTAATAGGATAGGCCAGGCCCTTTAATCTCTTGTATAATCTCTTGTAATATTGTTTGTATTAGTATTAATATGTCCATATAATCAGTGTCCACAGAGGTAAATCTTATTTTCTATTTAGAAAAATAGACCGAACATAATGCAAACCACAAAATCAAAGTACACAAATTCATCATTAGACTGAAAGTGCTTAGGTATTTCAAAACACGTCACATGAGAATAAGGGAAAATAGCTTCTCAAAGAAATGAAGTTATCTCTGGTGTACACAGATCATGAATGAGAAGAGAAGCAGGGTCCGTGGATGCTTTTAAATCCATGTTAAAGTCATTTTTATTCTCAAAGCACTATGGAATGTAACCTACTGTCCTCCTTCACTATTGAAGTCAATTCTTGCTGTAACTTGTTGTTTTCCTCTCACTATTTCAGTCCACTCTGTTATGTCCGTATCACTCTGCTTTATCAATGTATTGATGTTACTATCCAGAAGTGTTCTGAGACCATTTCAATGTGAGACTGCACTTTAAACAATACATTGATTGATTGATTGTAGTCTGATCACTGCTGTGCCACATAAGGTACGATTTATTATGTTTAATTCAGCTTTGCGTTGGGTGACATATCAGGGCGCACCGATATGTCACACAGCGGGTTTCACTGCTTTCGATGACCGGGGCGAGACACTGCGGGTACCGTCTCCAGTGATATCAGTGTTGGGCCCTGGAATAGACTTCCTTTGAGCACACCAAGGTCAGGTCGACATGATGCAGCAAAAGATCCTTTATTGTCTCACCAGCAGCTGATCCATGTGACAGTGGGGTGGATGTTGATCAGGAATCTGTGCGCCATAAAAAAAATAAAAAATAAACAGCCCGATGACTTCACAGTCACAATGGCTGAACCCCACTTACTGCCTCTACAGTACGTCTGCATATAAAGTGGTTCCTCTTGCACAAACACGGCACAGTGGGCCTCATCTAACTTGTGCTGACAGTCCGGGGGCAGCCAGTGCTGCAGATATTGGAAGATAAATCAACAGCTACGCTGGACATTTCCAACTAGGAGTTATTGGCAGAACATGCTGAGAGAGAAGGAATAACGTTCACCATGTGTTCTGCGTACACGAGGATAAGGATGGGAACATGGTCTTTAAAATTCCCTGCATCTGTCCTATAGCATCTTGGATGAAGACATCAGGAACTACATCATATTTCCAAGAGAGCAGTTCAGCCAAGGGGATAGGAAGACCACTGGGAGATTCAGCATTTGCCCGGTGCGTGCTTAGGTTATGACATAACTAGCTTATAGACTGCTAGCACCAATCCTCACTGAAGAATACAACTATAGGATATAGAATCTGGGAAATGAATCTCTCCACCAACTAAAATGGTGGCCTGAAATGTACTGGTTACATTTCTTCACAGCAAAAATAATTGCTCCAGCCTTGAGCTGTGAGTAGTTACTCTCAGTTGAAGTGAGGGCCTTTGAGGACGAAACGGCTCACAATTGAATGAGCCTTGGAAGTCCACATCAGTGGTTTAAAAATTGTGTGAGATGGCAGATGGCATTTACAGTATTCTCCAAATGCATTTCTGTTTTGCAGTAAAAACATTAAGGCTGAACTTTTTTGACAATTGCATTGTCCCTGTATACCCAAGAGGAACAACTACAATCATTGCACAAATTATGTTTGGTGTTTCAAATGATGTACATATTACCAAAAACATATGTATACCGTATTTATTTAGAGATATCTAGCTCCAAGACACAAACAAGCCCCCAGAAGGCATCTCATAATGATTATTTAATTACTACAGAAAAGTAACAATTATGTTTGTTTAGGCTCCCTCACCAAAAACACGCAAATAGGGTTAATCTTTTTTGTAATCCACTTTTCAATGTCTTCCCAAATACACAATTCTTTGAATTAAATCCTCTATGAACTCCCACAATCTCCCTAAAGGGCTGACTTGCTGCAGCTACAGTCTAAGGCTCAGAAGTTACGAATTTTCTTTAAAAAATATAAATATGTGCCTGATATGAAAAGGAGAGCACATTGATCTTAGAGAAGTGACAAAAAAGGATTTCACTGATCCATGCAATGAAGAACTTGATGTTCGAAGCTGAGTTTGTCCAAAGAAACCACTTAATTAACTTTAGCACTTCATTAACAATTAAGCATTGTACATGGTTATAGTCAGTATATCTCAAGGCAAACAAACAAATGTAATTTGTTTAAATAAATGAGCTGAAAACTGTCAGGTTCATATCAACTTGTTATTTTTCATCATCGTGCCCAACAACGTAAACGGGACAATTTAATTATTATTCATATTATTCATGATCTCAATCTTTATTTAATACATCATTAGTTTAAATACGTGCAAAGATAAGTGGTTTGTTTCAAACGCCTCAGTTCATATTTTCAGATGAAAGAATGGACTTTTGTGTACAAAAACCTCTCTATACTGATGTCATTATTTCATTTGCCAAGCAATATCTTAGAACCCTCATGACAATGATTGTCCAAATAGGATCCTGTGAGCTCACGGCTTGATTTGGCTCACTTGAAATGGCCTGCTTCATTTAGTACATCTAAATCCAACTGAGCTGCATCTGTGAGATGCTGACCAAGCTGCTTAGTGCGGTGGGGGGGGGCATGCCAGGCAAACAAGACACATGCTGTTGGACACCCTCGAGTTGGCATGGGTGCCACTTCCCCTACACAATACCAATACCCTTAAATAGAAGTCTGCCATGACAAATTAACGCTGGGCAGAAGGTTTGTGGATACAGCGATCTCATGAATGATAACATTGATGATATTGAATGCAGCCGTGTATGCCGGACTATATGTGAACCAAAATGTCCATGATTTAACAAAAAAAAAGGAAATATTTGCTCAGACATGCCCCTCAATCTGAGAATGTCTAAACTGCCCAGACCAACAAGAGACTAAAACGTTCTACTGTAGCACTGGTGCCACTTGTTTTTTATTTGGTGGTACCCTAACAAATTTGGTCGCACCCCTTTTCCCCACTTTGTTGCGGTTTTGGCAAGGCTTCTTTGTCAAGTACCATCCATCATTTCAAAAGATGACTCACCTAGAATAAATTGTAAAATGTTTTTATTGCATAGAGGGTGGACTTTTTATTTTTTACCGCCAGTGCCACGACAACCCTTTCCTTAAGAACCAACTCTTCCTCCTCCTATATACAAATGTGTCCCTACTAGGGGTGGAATGGTTAAACAAATTAGAGGCTTCCAACGATTATGAAAAGTTAATAATCTAGATAAATAGATAATTGTGCTGCATTCCGTTTCGCAATTTAACTCATTTTGTCTTGGGTTATAAATCCGGTGCACCTCTTCCCCGGACAGATGGGTGCTTTCGCCACTCCCCTCGAACGCGCTCTAAGCCAGGCGGTGGCATGTTTATTTCAGCTCGAGCCAAGAAGATGAAAAGAGACCCTTTTGTCAGCAAGAAAGGTAAAATCAAGTCAGTTTTGTACCGGGTGCTGTCTGTGCCACGAGGCAATGTGTTTAATGTTGTGAAATTAAATGATAAAAAAGGGTATATGACCAAACAAAGGAGCAAAAAAACAGAAAAGCAAAGCCGCCTCTTCTTCACCCGCAAAACAATCGTCGATGAAGGTCACTCTTTATACTGCAACCACATACCCATGTGTCCCAAAGACAAAGAAACAACAGATGCCGTCACATTCTTCTTAGCAAAAGACATGTGACCAATTAACACTGGTAAGCAACCGGGGATTCCTGTCACCATAACACCAGAGTTGCACGGCCTGGCCCGTATAACGAACGGCGTACAAAAGTTGCAAATGATGTGTCTACAGCCACACTTAACACTTAACCACCACAACCGATTTACGGTCAAGCGCCACCGGGGAGCATTACATCAGTCTTACAATTCAATACATTGACACCAATTGACAACGATGAAGCCTTCAAGCGGACTACAGACAATGGCTCCGATATAGAGCTGGCGGCTGAGGTCGATGGCTGGATATGGCTCCAGTGCCTCGGGCGTAGACTCCACTCGGCCATAGGCGAGTACTATTCCTTCTTCCTGCGAGTGTGTAAAATGTGCCGATTTAATTGGCTGTGATATGATGATTTAATTGAGTGAATATGTGAGTGAAAACACAAAAAGTTAATATAATATGTTCAGAACTTTTGTCAGCGAACCTGAGTATGTTTTGCTTTTTCTGACACCAATATTAGGCTATTAACAAACCTCATGTGATATGTGCAACACTGAAG
>OMLJ01009906.1:3015-16762 GCA_900302595.1 Gadiculus argenteus | reverse complement strand
ACAGAGTGCCGCTGGTTGTTAGTTTTGTTCATTAATATTGAACACGTCGTGTGTAAACATAAGTTGACTCAGGTCCTTGGGTCCCCAGCCATACTCACGCAGAGTGTGAAGTAGATGAAGCTAGATAGTAGATGCTCTAGAGATATGCGAAGGACATACACCCACACACAGACAGATTCCTCACTTTAAATCCATCTTTAAGAGTAAACAGTAAGACCACTGGAGCACACAGAATGTATTGGACTAAAAGGTTCTGGATAAGTTGGGAACATCTCTTAATGTTGGTATTGCTATGAGTCGGACCAACCCTGACGGTTGGTTGTGGTGTGTGTTCCTTCAGTTGCAGAAGCACGATCGGGAGGATGAGGACGTGCCTTCAAAGTGGAGAACAGAAGAGGAGATGGCTGCAGAGGCTTCCGATCTGAGAAGACAGCTCCACTAACATAGAGCGAAACACATTTCAGAACAAGAATTGAGATGGGCAATGAGCCCATCTCAAGTGTTGTCCATTTTTTTTGACATATGCATTTGTTTCTGTTTGGGAATTAAATGTTACGCTTGAAAGGTCTGTTCCTCAGCCAGTGGAAGTGCTCCTGTCCTCTGCTTAAGTATAAACTGCTTTGATCTACTAAATTCAGTCAGCTACAATTTGAATTTCTGATGTATTATTGACCTTACATCAATACGCTTGAAACGCAATTCCTGTGTTCCTTAAAAAAACATGAAATAAAACACCAAAGAATATACCATGTTTTATCCAATTATTG
This sequence comes from Gadiculus argenteus, assembly GCA_900302595.1. NCBI lineage: Eukaryota > Metazoa > Chordata > Actinopteri > Gadiformes > Gadidae > Gadiculus > Gadiculus argenteus. The sequence goes on along the minus strand of OMLJ01009906.1, from coordinate 15,995 downwards.
ACTAAAAACTATTCAAATATCCATGGTTTAGCCAATAATTGACGTAAACATATTAAAATAAATACTGGTCTGGTTTATATGTTAAACTTGAGTCAATTGCATAAGAAATCGATAATTATAGCTGCACATCTCTGGGATTGTGGAGCAACTTTGATGTGAGGCAGCTTTAGATGTTCGTCGGCTTCAGATGCCCGCTAGGTTTGTGAGCGTGAGAAGGACACGCAGCAAAAGAACAAGGGGACATGTGGTTGATAAATAGGAGCAGCTGCTCTAGAGTCTGCTAAATTAGGAAGAGAATCTGTTGTAATGAGCGCTGCATGACAGACTGTAACTCTTCAATCATCCACTATAGAGATGTTTGAGATGTTTATGCCAAATGATAGCATGGATTTATAGAATAATTTTTTGGACTTCTTAACCAAGGGGGGGCTAATAATGTTTCTAAAAGTATTTGTTGTTGCTTCAAATGCTCTGTTAACATGTTACGAGGATGGATGCATGACAATCACATTTGATTCATCCTTGTGTCTTTTTGTAACAGCTCACTTCAGATTTCTAGCCACTTACAGTTTTTCCTCTCCTCCGTTATTTATTGCACTGTGTTGATTGTTCAACCTCACTGCTGAGTCACTTTTAATAGATCCTCAAACGCATGCATGTCAAATATAATGAGAGGGTAGAGGGTAGTGCAAATCAGAATCATTTATTTACCGCTCCACTGCTAAGATGCCATGTTTGTGTGGTGCCTTGTTTGTGCAGAACATAGCACAAGTCTGGCACTGAAGAAGAATATGTGAACTCTTATGGAGTTCTGTGCTAATCGAGCTGTAAGAGGCACCCTGCATCTTAAAACAACATTACTAAGCATGAGAGGTTCCTAAAGGGCAATCATTCATTTCTTGGCAGGAGAAATCTATCAGATGTGGGGCTTGTACAATAATGGATAACAGCACTAAGATGTTAAAAGCACAGCTTCGTTTCAAAGAGCAAGGCCCTATTCAAATGAGAGATTGCTTTAGCATGCATGCTAAAGTGTGCACAATCGAGTCATCACAAGTAATTGATGGTAATGTGAACAAATTAGTGTGTCTAGATTTCACAGTAGGATATCATTACAATATATTAGAATTAATGGGTATTATAGTATAAAGATGAAGTAAATAGCTTGTTCTCTGGACTGGAATTGTAATTAAAACAAAGGTCTAGATTGTATTAAATGGTCACCCCTGTAGCATTCATAAGTTAATGAAGATGGTTTAATTGTCATGCAATAGCTTTTTATTCCAACTATTGACACTAAAGACTTCTGCAAAGCTGCAATGCATCATTTGTACTCCTTCAGTACTCTGTCTGTACTGTACTCTGTCGGTACTCTGTACTCCATTGGTACTGTGTCGATACTGCAGAGTACTCGGTTGGTTCTCTAAACTGAATGGCGCTATGATGGTTCACATGTATCCTAAATTGATGTTCCGTCTAACGGTTTTACAGTCCCTTCATGCACGTGGGTTTGGTGGTGATTGGATGTGAACCCTGACCCTGAGTAACCAGAGTGGTCAGTCCACATGGGCCTGGCCCTACGAATAAGATCTGACAGCACAGTCTTAGTTCTGATCAGTACAGTCCTAACAGTATCATGTTAAATAATATATTATTTAACATAAATTATATATTATAATTCAACAGCAATAACTCAAAAGATAAGATAACAATTTTGCATCTTTATGAAAATGAATGTCTGTCATTGAATATGTTAATACGATACATTAATCAATATAATTCAAGCTGTACCTTGGTAGCCATTTCCTGATGAACAGCCAAACACTTCAGAAACTAGAAAGAATTGTAAAGCATTTTTACAAAAGTATCTAATTTAAATTAAAGACCTATAGTTATCAAGTAAGAACTGATTATAGAAGATGGAAAGTAGGGGAAACCTTTGAATTCCCAAGTATATCTTCAAAGCTGCCTGAAATTAATTAAAACTGAATTAACTTAAGTCTATGTTCGGAGCGGTCCAAAGGGGGCCTTACACCACTTATCTACCTACTAATGCCAGAGCGATGATGTAAGTAGTTCCAGCGCGTGAGGAAGTCGTGGGAGCTCAGAGGGAAGATGCTTTCACACCGTGGAGACCAAAGAAGACTCAGAGATCTGACAAGCTAACAAGACAATGCTGTTTAGATGACATATACGACTCCTACACTGCCCCGATGGGAGGGCTGTAAGTGCTGTATCGTCTCAACACACAGCACTGGTGGAATGACTCCAGCTCTCAAATGCACTGTACAAACAACCCTAACCGCCTTCTGAAACATACAATTTATTTTCTTCTCTCTGTGTTTCAAGAGGTCAATTTGAAGACAGCCATGTAGCGAATATAGGAAAGCGCTGCATAAGCTGCCCTCACTGTAAAGTCCCCTTTGTTCTTACCATGGAGTCCTGGAGACTCCTGGTTAGATTTAAGTTGATTAGGAGACTACTATGGTTAAGTTTCACAACAAGGCTCACATTGGCTGTTACGCTGAGTAATGACAATAGGTGAACCTTGTACTTATTACTGAAACAAGGCTGGAAAAGGAAAGCATTTCTTAGTCCATAATGGCGATGGGGATCCTTTGGAACATCTAAAACCCAAAGCCGTCATACTGGAGGCTTCCAGGTTCTCTGTTCATCCACCTAGGCCACGTGGAGAGGCCAATGTGACGCACACAGCCCTGCTTATCACATAACTGCCGTCATTAATAGAATGTATCCCAATGTCCTAATGTGTGAAGGAAGCATTCCCCCCCAGATAGCATTGCATAATAACCTGTGATTACATGTCATTAGGAGGAGCTGCATCCTAAATTGAGTCCCATGCTTCTCCGCACCAGGGGTGATCCAGGGGCTGCTCCCTCCTTTGATTTTATTTGCAGTGCAAACTAAATTGACATTTTAAGCATTCGTTATTTTGCCTACAAATTTGAATCTATGTGACCTTTGAACTCTTTCTTCCTTTATTAAAGCTAGCGAGCGTCTAATCTGACACATTAAATCCTCCATCCTCCCAGAAGTGCTGAGCTAACGAAACTCTGGCGACGTGCATAGTGTTAGCCGCGGTTCCTCACCTCTTGGCTCAGTGCTCTACTGTAATTTAAACACCACGAAGAAGAGCCTTGCTCAGCACCGCTCCAAACCACCTCAGAAGGAGCTATTTTTGTGCTCTTGTTGTTGTATGTTTACTTTTAATCAGGACCTCTTAATGTTTTATGCTGTTGTTTTGGTGTAAACATGTTAATTCAGCTTAATTATCAGGACCTCTTACTGCTTTATGTTGTTTTGGTGTAAACATGTTACATATTGATTCAGCTTCATTATCAGGACCTCTTACTGCTTTATGTTGTTTTGGTGTAAATATGTTACATATTGATTCAGCTTCATTATCAGGACCTCTTACTGTTTTATTTTGTTGTTTTGGTGTAAACATTACATATGAATTCAGCTTAATTATCTGAGGGATATTCTACCAACCAAGCAAAGCCAGGCGTATTTCGCTTAGCCAGGCTTTTTTCAGCTAGAGTTGTGTTCCATGAACGTCAATCTCCGCTAAGTAACCATGGCAATTTATCCGACCAACCTTACTTGGTCGGGAGCAGGTTAACTGTCAGGCTAACTTGAGCGGTGTTTCAGAGAAGTCCATCTGTCGGCAATAAGTGTACCATCAGAAAGAAGGTTCCGCCAAGCCTAGTCCTCACAATTTTTTATTTATAAATGTACATTTATGAAGTACAAACAGCCTATATTTTCACTAAGGGTCTAAGATTAAATTCTGCAAATAAAATAATGAAATTAATTGCTATCTATTGTTATCGTGGATATTTCTCAACATATTTTTTACAAATCAATGTATTCTACCGTTATTGGAAACCAGCAGGTGGGTCAGTGGGCTAGTGCTGGGGATTTGGTGCAGGCGACCCTAGTTTGCGTCCAGTGCATGTCAAAGATTTATGGCAAATGGCTTATTTTTGTCCTCCCTCATTCTGTTTTAGACGAGCACCAACATTAAGAGATAAATTGGTGCAGAATCACCATAGGGACTGTTCGTTATTTCAAAAAGAGTGCCACGGAGGGATTTTTGGTGACCCCCATTTTCATAAATATACATGACCCCCCCTGCCGGAATCGTATTCTGGCATGACCCTGCTAATACTTTCAGAAGTTGCATGACTCCCCCCCATCGTCACATGATATTACTTCAAGTTACGTGTTGCGCAACGATACATTCATTTTGACAATCATACCACTATCCCCAGAACATCTGCTTTCTGACCATTAATAAAAACAGGGAGGCCGCTTGGCAAAAAAAAAATCTGTTTAATGCATAAATAGTATAAGCGATTAAGCGTAACATATTTTATTTAAATATTGACTATTATTTGTATTTGGGCAGATAGTCTCAAGGTAACCTGTTGTCCGGGGTTCAATTCCACTCAATTAGTAATTTAGATTAGGCCTACTGGAATTACATCTTTTCATGCTGTTTTCCATTTCTTTGAATGTTCTAAATTGACTGACCATAGTATTAATCTAAACAGAAGTGGTCTCGGCTGCCTGCCGAGAAACTCACCTGAATGGAATGTATGTGGCTGACATTTTCCCATGCAGCGCTGTCTTTGTCATTGCGACAAAGACTTCACTTTCGGTAACATTCATATTAACATTAACTTTACCATGGGTTTTGCATGTTATATTTGGGTTCTGCGGAAAGCGTAAGACATATTTATTACATAAAGTGTCAATTGTTAGGCCTACTTTCTCTGACATAAAGGCAATTACAAAAATAAGCTATTTCCAATAAATACATGACATGAACTGGACACAAACTAAGGATACCCGCACCAATGCCCCAGTTATAACCCACTTATCCACCTGCTGGTTTATTATGACAGTAGAATATATAGATGTGTATAAAATATGTTGTGAAATATCCACGATAACAATAGATAGCAATTCAATTAATTATTTTATTCATTTAGTCATCATTTAATCTTTGACCCTTAGTGAAACTATAGGCTGTTTGTACTTCATATATGTACATTTATAAAAATAAATCGTGACGACTAGGCCTGGCGGAACCTTCTGATCAAATTAGCAGTTAACCTGTTCCCGACCAGGTTAGGTTGGTCAGATAAATTGCCATGGTTACCTAGCGGAGATTCCCTTAATGAACGTGACTCAACAAAGAATATTATGACATAACCCCCCCCCCCCATTTTCCTCCGGTGGCCCATTCCATAAATAACGAACGGTCCCTTACTGTTCAAAAGAGAAAAGATTGGCTACGGAAACTAAAAGGGAATCACAGATGTGGAAACTGCAACCATTGTGGAAATGTAGTTAAAACTGCTACCTTTGTTGATGTTTTCTCCAGTACAAGTTTTACTGTTAATGCCTTTGTCAATTGTAACACTACCTTTGTAGTCTACAGAGTGTGAGTGTGGGTGCTTCTACATTGGCAGAACAAAAAGAAGGCTGAAGGACAGAGTGGCGGAACATAAATATGCCTTAAGGACAAGAAATCCGGTTTATCCCATGGTGGTCCACTACCACCAGCAGGCACATTTTAAGCATTCGTTATTTTGCCTACAAATTTTAGTCTATGCGACCTTTGAACTCTTTCTTCCTTTATTAAAGCTAGCAAGCGTCTAACCTGACACAATAAATCCTCCATCCTCCCAGAAGTGCTGAGCTAACCAAACTCTGGCGACGTGCATAGTGTTAGCCGCGGTTCCTCACCTCTTGGCTCGATGCGCTATTGTAATATAAACACCACAAAGAAGAGCCTTGAAACCTTTTTTCTTGTATTTATTTTTCTCTAGTGTTATGTTTCTTTGACAGAGCTTTATTAATTCATTATGTTTGTTGTAATCTATTAGTTGTTAGTCACATGGTGTGTGCCAGAATGGGAAGGCTCCACCCACACCTACGGGTGTCCATTTTAGCTCTGCTTTACTTCCTGTGTCTATGCCCTGATGGGCGTAGGCCCATGTGCTTTTAACTATTCTTGCCATGTTATATTAAAGGCTTTTTATACTTTTCTAAAACCTCAGAGTGCCTCTGCAAATTATTATTTTTTTTTTATTGGCTTATTTTTGTAATTGCCTTTATGTCAGAGAAAGCCGGCCTAACAAGCAGTCCTAACAGGTCTTATAATTTCCCCAGAACCCAAATATAACTTCCAAAACCCCATGGTAAAGTTAATGTTAATATTAATGTTATTGATGGCAAAGTCTTTATCACAATGACAAAGACGCTGCTGCATGGGAAATTGTCAGCCACATAAATTCCATTCAGGTGAGTTTTTCGGCAGGGAGCCGAGACCTTTTCTGTTGAGATAAATACTATGGCTAGTCAATTAAAAATATTAAAAGAAATGGAAAATGGCATGAAAAGTACTAGTTCCAGTAATCCTTCAAAAATTACTAATTGCGTGGGGATTGAACGCCAGACTGACAGGTTACCTCAAGACTAGCATATTCAATTCGTCACTTTATGTACTGCTGGGCACTTTGTTTATGGTTTAGTCACTTTATTTGTCATTGCTCATTCTTTTTGCATTCTGGAAATATTATCTATTATTATCAACAATCTCCATACGTACAGGACCATGTATCTAGCCGGGATGTACAAAACAGCTTTAAAAAAAATGCTTTTTCAGGGGCGGTGACACTAGGCTATAGGACAGTGGCATGAAGGATAGCGGGGCGGCACGCCGACGAGTGCTAGAGCAGTGTGGCGTAGTACAGTGGAAATAATGGGGGCGGTCAGTTTGACGCAGCGCTTCGGCGCCACTGTGTAGCCTGCTTTAGAGTAAAAGCATACACATTTACAGGCAAATTCACACAATCCACCTTGTGAATGTGTACCCAAGGAGAGGTAATTCCAGCCTGCACTATGGCCAAGGCATGGGGAGTATGAATTGAACCTGCATGATATCATTGGATCATTTATCACTCGAGTGCCTCTGAGACTCAGGGTTGAGTGCAGAAGGTTGCATATTCCAAGTTGTTCACTGACTCCTGCCATATGCCCACCTCCCCAGAAGAGGGGCTGTGCGAACAGGTCATGATTGGACTTGGAAGGACAGAATAGGAAGAAATTGAGGAAATGGGAGTCCAAAGGCTCTCTCTTTCATTCATTCACCTATAAATAGAGCGTGTACGTTCATAACAGATGGGCCTGAAACCTGGCGGTACTGCCGACATCTGGAGCAATGAGCCCACACAGAGAGGCTTGCATAGCTTTCATCACCAGTTCCCCTGCAGGAGAGCATGTGCACTGAACACAGAGTAGAGGGTTTGAACACAAGTTTAAACACAAGTCTCAAATGCAACCAGGCCTTGGCATCCAGTTCAACAAGAAGTAGATAGCTAGTATGCCTCCATATGTTTATGTATGTGTGTACATGCTAACCCTAACCGTAACCCTAAACCCTAATCCTAACCCTAACCCTAACCGTAACCCTATTCAAAATGCATTGGTTTACATTTTGTTCTGTGTATGACGAAAAACCTCAGTAAATCGTGCTCTGGGACACGATTCATAGATTAATAACTTTTGTGCGCATGATCACGATATGGCGTGATATCGTGTTGTATGATCCATGTTAACAGTATCCCAGTGGCTGACCACTTGATAGGATGGGAGATTAGTTAAGAGCTTTGTTGAAAAAGACTTCACAGAATCATGCGTTCAAATATGAATCTTGATGCTGACTTTACCTTACCTACTCTGTCCCAAGGAGTTCTGCAAGAAAATCTTACTATAAAATCCACTGGTTCTGGTCTTCGGGGGGAGAAGATTTACAGAACAAATTTGTAAAGATGATTATCTTTTTCTTTTTATCCTCAAAGCTGCCCTACTTGCCCCAACTGATTACCCAGAACTACTCCCCTGATTTAGATCAACGTTCCCTGCCCCTGCCCAACATATCTGGTTGTTTATATCCTGTTATAACATATCTGTTGCATTAGATGTCATTGCTAGAGATCTAAAAATAAGTCATTCTAGACAAGTACAAAAGTAAACAGAGAGATCAAGTCATACTGTAAGTCCCTGTAAACATATATCAAATGCTATATTACCTCTGTGTTCCATAGGCTGGCATGTATTCATATTGGGTGATGGACACATACAAATCAATGAGGCTTGCTCTAAAAAAATAAATCTTATTTCACAGGCCCACCATATGTGAAGGCATCATCAGAATGATTGTCAACCATCCAATCAGGTATTTCAGACATGATTTGTTTGACTGAGCAAAAGCAATTCCATTGACAACATGAATACACAATTCAATGTGTGGCCGTGATTGTAATTCCTACAGACTGGATACACACTAATGGGCATGAAACTGTATTGTGTATCCCTGTTTTCGGTCCTGTTGAACATTATAGTCGACCCCATGCTTACATTATCAGGAAGCTGTTCATTTTTTGTTATATAAATAAATATAACATCTACTTACTATCTTGATTTGACAAAATCCATTGCAATGTCTTATGGGAACATTCAGTAATTTATATATAAATAATTCATTCCTTATCTACTCAAATAAAATACAGAAATGACTCTGTATATAACTACAGTCCGCCTCTTCCTCAATAACAGCCCGTTGATTCCACTGTGTTTCCACCATGCTCACAGCCTGGCCTGCTTTTCTCTGTGTGAGAGACTTATGCATAAACATTGGCTTGTCCCGTTCCCCTGGCAGGAGCACAAACCTATTTCACACGATATACAAACCATTCAGAGGTCAAGGATTTAAGGCAGTGCAGCACCGGATCCGGGACTTTTTTCAATTTCACTGAGGTCACACATGTCAATCACAATAGCACACTTCCCCTGTGAGCCTGAATACTTTGCCAACTGCATTTTAAAACATCAAAACACGGCTGGGAAGAAGTAGCCTCACACTCTCTCAGTTGGATCTAGTCGTCTACATATCCGCCTGATCATAAATCATTCAACAACAAAACAACCCATACCTTAACCTAAGCACACAATGGATGAAGCTCTAATGAAAGGGTTAGCAGATGACAGATGACATTCTTCTGCTTTGATGGGGTTGCAGTCTGAGCTTAGACCCTAGATAACACTGGGAGATCATCACTCAGTACATGTTTCCCCTCATGTGCCAGGGACAACCTGATCAACCAGTCAAATGACCCATAGAGATGGTCTATTCTCCCTCAGAATTATTAGATGTTTAGAGGAACAGTAACCCTTTTCAAACATAGACTGAATAACGCATGAGCTTTGAAAACCTAACCCTAGACATCTAAAGACATGCAATTTAGCAAGTCTTTTGGATCATTTGGGTTGATGAGGTTTGACATTTTTTGTAAAAAACATATTTATAAGACAACATGTCAAAAAGAAGCTTTTAAATATGAATAAATAGTAAAAGGCTGATAGAGAATGAGTGATTAGATTGAACCTACCTTCATATCATGTGATGTTCTTATCAATTGTTAATTGGAATGGAATATTCACATTTTCTCTTTTTTTGTTTTCCGTAGATAAGATGTTTTTATCATTTTCGAAGGTTAACACATTTTCTTCGCAAAATAACGAGATAATGTCCTCGTGAAACGGTTCATTCTGATGTTATTGTTTTCTGCAGGAATATCAGACGACGCTCCAGCACAACGAGCTGGGAGAATTTTTGTGCCAGTAACGTTTGGGTTTGATTGTTTGAGTCTTGGATTACATTGTACAGGCAGTGTGACCTTTATGAACGCATTTTCTAACTTTCCAGGAATGTTTTTACCCAGGGAGCTCATTAAATTCTCAGTGATAACTGGAGGCCAACATTTGTAAATGCCCTCCAAGTTGTGCACCTGTTAAACACAAACAGGGTCTCACTGTTTTCTGCAGAGACAGCAGGGGGCTCGGAGTCCTCCACTCTATCTAACAGTGGAGGTAGGGAGGCTTCTGTGTACTGCGCTACGACAACACGGAACGTATGAAACACTCCCATCGTGTTCAGGGATCTTTTTATTCCAAGCCCCAGTTTCACCTCTATCCAAGAATTTCAATGAATGATGTAATAAGATGATTTTTTTATTTCATGGAATTGTATTTTCTTCCTCTAATGAGATTAGGATGGTAATTTGGGAAAAATTAATTCGCAATCATTTCCCTGAATACCAATCTTTATTGTCTAGTATAATACATTAGATAAATGTATATTGAGCCCAAAATAACGTTTATAATATTGTAAATTGTCTCTCTGGATTTGATGATTATTATATTTAGCATCATAGAGTAGTGGTATTAGTAGTATGAGTATCATATTACTATGTTCCTGGCTTCTGGTCACTTGCTTTGTTTTGATTTATGTGTTTTGATGTGTAGGCTTTGTGACTGATGGGTAACACTTTACAATAAGTGTACAATAATTAACATTAGTTAATCCAGTAATAAGCATAAATTAACAATTAGCTAACAGTTAATAGCCAGCATTATTGGTGTCCATGTTACAAAGTACTTGTATGGTTTGTTACAACACAAACACTTAATTAAACAGCATATACAATGACAAATTGAGTTCCAATAACTTTTTGTTTACCATTCACAATGTGCGCCGCCATTATCGTCATGACAGCAATTCTTCCGCTTCTTCCGACTCTGTCTACCTGGACCTTCCCCGAGTTTGATGACGAGACCTCCGGGTAGGACGGGGGTTCTTATCAATCCCGATTCCGGGATTGATACGGCATTCATTTACTTAACTGTTTAAAGTTAATTAAACAATGCTGGCCCGCCTGTTTTCAATAACTGTATAATCGACAGTCCTAACCCCTCCCACTTATGGCCCACACCGCCGAGCTATGCTAGTTAGCCTCACACAGTAGTCAGCCAGTCAGAGAGGACATACCTCTGTTGCAGGCCAAGTCTTTGACATCCAGAACATCTCCGCCCACTAACTGGGACAGGCTCAATGTTAAACATTGAGGCTTTAGGTTAACTGAACTAAGTAACCGGTATAACTTATATAGTCCAACGCAGAAAATCACATTCACAAGCTTGACACACCTCGAGACTCTCACTCTAAGGCGTAAGGGGTGTCGTCGGCCTTGGCTGGGTGTGTGCCCTGTGCTCACCTTTTAGAACTTTTATTAGGCTACAACTGATATAGACTGCCTATCGGACATTAACGTTACCAAAATGGTAACCCCATCCGCCTTAACGGAGATCAAAGGTGAGCTAGCCTCGATCGAACAACTAATCAGTTCTTTTACAGAAGCAAACAGACCTTGTCGCAAGGCTTACCTCGATCGAGGAACCATGGCTACCTTCATCAACCGCGGGTGTTGCTCCGAAAATACCAACAAATAATCACAAAATAATTATGATATCAAAATGTAAGAAAAAAATATATAAATCAACAGATAAATAATTCAAGATAAATTAAAAACATAAAAGATAAACAGCACCTTTATTACTATTAATAACCACTTTATACTATATACATTATACATGTTTGAGAAGTATGTTGTATGGTTGTCAGAAGAGTGTACCACTCAAGAGTTGTACAAGAGCTCAATATCATAAATACTCAATAATACGTTGGAGAGAAGACTGGTTTAACTCAATCCCATGGCATGGTGCTCCCAGGCTGAAGTTCTCAAGATCATTTGGTTCCTGATCATCCATCAGAAGAGTTAAGATAACAGTCCCTGGATCCATGTGAGGGAACTGAAAAACAAACAACCATCTAGTGTACAATATGATTTGGGATTTACATTTTCAGTGTTATATATATGTTTCTGAATCAATCTCAGATATATAAATGACTTACGATTTGATGGAAAATTATGACAACAGAAATCGGTGCTTCTCTGAAATAACAGAAATGGATCAACCCAAGGAGAACTAAGTTTTGTAAAATGATGAGTGAAAATGTGAACTAGCATTTTGTAAGACTGCTTTTCTACGGCAGTGCACTATGTGGATGAACCTCTTACTGTGGAATAAGTCTTTTGCTGGACTTATTCCACAGGCTTCTTCCCCTCTACAGTTCACACCAGTGTTCAGTAGGCCAATATGTCACCTGGGTCCAGTAGGTCCCCTCAACTGACTTGGAGATCCAGCCCAGTCTAGCCGGAACTGGGCTGGATCTCGGAGCTGGGACCGGAATCAGCCGTGGCACTGGAACTGGAGATTGACAAGGGGGGGGGGCACTGGAGTCTGGCGGGAAGCCTCCAGATCAAGCTCCTCATCAGTCCACTCTTCCTCGGTGTACCAGCCATCAGCCTCAGCAGAGTTCTCCTCCTCTCCACACCATTCCTCTTCTGAAGACCAGCCATCGTCTGAGCTGTGGTCATCAGTCCATGCATCCACGGAGGACCAGAAGGGCAGCCATGAAGCGTTCTCGCCAGGCGGGTTCCAGCAAATTCAGAATGTCTGCTGGGTCCAATGTCTGGCTCGATCATTCTGTCAGGTCTGCTAAGGTTGAGGACCCAAATGCAAGACAGAAAGATTCCTTCCAAACGACAGGTCTTTACTCACTGAAAACTCTGGATACATGAAACACAAGGCACAAGGTGCAACACGAAACAATGATCGAGCAAGGGACTGAACCAAGGCAAGGACTTAAATACACATGAATAACAAGACACAGGTGGGCAAGGAACAAGAGAATGACGAGGATACTAGACGAGACTCGGGTGAGGGGTGGAGACACAGAATCACAAGACAAGGGAAACCAAAATGAAGCTCAGGACAACAAAGAACAAGAAGTGAATCACTAGACTGGGTAGCCCTGCCCGTTCTTCTGGCGAATTGAGTTCGCTCTGCACAAGGCTCTGAGAAGAGCAATATATTTCTTTCTGCTTCCGATATGTTTTTGTGGGAGCCAATCACCAAGCTGGCTTTTACTGCGAGACGCCCCTGGTGCTCAAGTTTTGAAGACAGACAAGAGTGACATACGC
>OMLJ01009853.1:1859-13465 GCA_900302595.1 Gadiculus argenteus | reverse complement strand
TTTAGGCTGTGCATAGACAGGATTTGATCAACTCACATCTTCCTGAGTGGCCGGGTGAAAGCAAACACAGATATTCTGGGGAAAAAATACAATATATCAAACGAGAATTAGAAGAAAATAAACAAATCAAATGTAATAGATATATATGTTGATCTAAGCTTAAACACACACAATCTGAGAAGACTTATCCAACCGTTTCGAGAGAGAGAGAGAGAGAGAGAGAGAGAGAGAGAGAGAGAGAGAGAGAGAGCTACTTCTGCGTCCCAAGGTGCTCTGGGATGCCCTCAAGAAGCTGTTCTCTGCCCCCTGGCGGCCGGGGGTAATGACTGCAGACCGCCTGGGCTCTGCCCTCTGGCGGCAGCCTGCGGTAATGACTGCACTCTGCAGCCGTCCGTTCAGGAACATTGTGTCCACGGACGGGCTCGGAATACTGATCCCGCGGCGCAGGGCTGCGGGGTCTGCAGTGTGTGGACCGACTGCCCCCTGTCCTCTTCACAGAGCCGAAGGACCTTCGCTAAACGCTGTCAGGTGTTCCACCGCGTTGCAGTTTTACAAAGTGACCTGAACAGAGCGTTCTGGACAGACGTCGCGTTAATTGCAAGGCGAACAGGATTAAATGACCACGCGTCGATGCACATCTGCTGCGATGGTGTCATCCAGTCATCAATGTCACGCAAACTAGGAAAAGTGAAAATAGAATGAATAAGAATAAGTCCAAACGAGACCTTATATGTTATGTAGGCCTAATATAATTTATTACACGACGTGTGAGATATCGAGTGCAAATATGGGTTTTTAGATTGCAAATATAGGGCGATATTACACGGGTCAACAACTGATTGCACAGCTGCGTCAGCGCGCGATCAAACGACAGTTAAACGCAGCAGAATAAATGGTGGAAAACTCAATTCTTTCCTTTATTTATTTTGTCGTAGGCCTATAATAAATAATGTATTAGGCCTACACAGTTAGTCGTTTAGTAGGCCTACTGCTGTATATTTTTACTCGTCTTTGTATTTTATACGTCAGACTCGAGATATCGATTAAAAATATAGCTTTTTGGAGTGCAAATATACAGTGATATTACACGGTTCAACAACTTTTTTTGAAAACTGGTTGTATATCTGTCGTCAGCGCGCGGTGAAAGACGCAGAATAAATGGTGGAAAACTCATTCTTAAATATTTGATTTATTTTTGCAATTTTTACTCGTCTTTGTAAAATACGTCAGACTCGTAAAACTATCCAGCCGTAGGCTACTAAACTAATCTGTGTAATAACCTATATATGTTATTTGTTTGCAATATATTAAGCTGTTGACATTTAAATTAGATAGAATGAATCGCAATGCATCCACAGGATCACCCTTTCCAAATAAGTGGAAGCTGGTAAAATGTGATTATATTATCCTACAGGCATAACCTATCTACCGTACCCACAACTACCATGGCGCATGAGAACCACACGCACGCACACGCTTGAAGCAGTGGACCAGAATGCTGCAGCCAACCCAGCATAAAATGCTTCACACCTGGTCACAAGTAGGCTACACACACTAGATGCTTGAAGCAGTCGGCCATGCCACTAGATACTTGAAGCAATGCTGCTAGCAGCCAAGTCCCAGCATAAAGTGCTTCACACCTGGTCACACGCACACAGGTAGCCTACTTGGCCGTGTCCTCTGCTGTCCCAGCGTGCGTCCCAGTTACCTGGCCACCGTCCCATCAGCAACGGCTGTAACCGAGAGCTTTAGAAATACAAAAAGGCAATGCCAAAATACCCATTCACTAATGAGGCTAGTTAACGTGTCGGAAGATAATTAAAACACCATTTATTTAAAGGACGTTTGTCTACGGATGTGGAGCAGAGCGCCAGGGGTCCGAGCCGGACTGCCTGTCATGATGTAACAGCAGGCCCACCTCAGTCACTCTCCTCCGGCTGCTCGACCTTTGACACACTAGACCCCCGGACGATGAATGAGAAGGTAATCCGGAGCGTTCATGGGTATGTTTCCGTTACAAAACTCCTAGTTTAAAAAGCAACTTTTAACCTGCCGGTACTTGATTTAGCCGCCTCTTATCCAAAATGACCTATAATTACGCACCTACGGCAGTCATCGCCACAGAGCGACAGCACGCTCATCAGGAGGGGAGCGGTTAGCTCAGCTAAGCAACCAGCTCTAGCTCCTGAGCCACTGCTGCCCGCCCACCATGAGCCAAGCCCAACTAGAGCAGGCTACGCTTTGGCAGTGGACCCATTAGGGTCCAGTTCTGCTGTACAACCATAACCTGGCATCTGTTTGACAGCTCAAATTTGTATCCTAACTTAGACACCAATTTATCAAATAATTATTTTGTATTTCATTTCTAGTCAAGATTTCACTTAATATTAAAACGAAAGACTAATGTCTACAATATCCCATGCAGTATATGTCAGTGCATCACATCAAAACGAGACAGTGTGGTTTGGTCTTTTTATTAAAGAGCTCTGCAGAACAGTTTGAGACAGAGCAAACATGTCCAGACAGAGCTTCTGGAAAGTATTTCTAGGCCGTCTCCTCCTTGGCCAGACGGTCCTTCTTGAGTGGTCCCTGTAGGAAAGTGGACAGTCGTTAGTGGTTAAGTCATTCATACACACTAGTCACCACACAGTAGATGGCAGAATGTTCCCAGGGAGTGAACAGGGAGCAACCACTACAGGCACCACTCCCCTGCCTCGCCGGAAGGATCACTGTAGCACTGGAATGGAACACGTAGTTCATACCAAACATTGAACCAGGTTACGATCCAGTGCAGCCCCAGCGAGGGACAAGACAGGGAAACTACAGTTCAAGTTACTATAGTCACCCAGCTAAAACTAACATCCATGTGCTTTATGGCATTAACACTCCAACGGCACAAAGCCAGCGCTGAAAGAGTCATCTCTAGTGAGAATCTTACCATAAACGCTTTCTTTTCCTCGATGGTCTGGAAGCGACCATGTCCGAACTTGGACGTGGTGTCGATGAACTTGAGGTCGATCTTCTCTGAAGCACGACGGTTGGTCTGGACAAGCAGAGACTGAGGAGGGAGTACAGTAGGTGAGTCACCAGGCATGGACAGGCGGGGTTAGCTTCAGAGTGAGCTCAGCAAGGTAAATTATTCTGTAGTTAGGCCATTATTAGGAGCAAGTCGTGTTTCAGAAGGAAGGCAGCTGGAAAATTAATCCTCACGGTGTATCGGGCGCCATGCCTGACGCAGGATTCCGTGGTCTCATCACAAACACGATTAACTAAACTCAGGCAGCTGGGCAGTAGACTGCTTCACTTGAGAGCATCCTGCTTAAAGCTCAGCACTAGTCAGTGGGGGGAGGGGGGGTGTCTGCACGGGCTCACCTTGCGCAGGGTGAGCACCCTCTTCTTCACACCAATGGTGCAGCCCTTCAGCATCAGGAAGTCGTTGGTCACCTCTCCGTAGTGCACAAAGCCACCCTATTGGATGAGAGGAGTCAGTATTCTGAAGCCAAAGTAACATGGTCAATGAGGCTGCATCCAAGCAAGGACATCATTACCAGTAAACTTGTGTTTGATCTGGTGCCTCTTACCAGCAGCCAAGAACCATTTTAATAAACAAATGAAAGTGCAACATTATTGCTGCAAATGGTAATTAAAATCAGATTGATCAATGTTCTGCCCATTGAGATGACACCTAATTGTCACAGTGCAAACTGTCTTTGACTGTCTTATGTTTTCTGGTGTGAAGACAGTCTCAACTCACCAGGGGGGTGATGCTCTTGTTGGACAGATCGTACTCTGTGGCGGCGTTGTTCTTCACCAGCTTGCCATCCTTGGTGTGGTAGCCCTGGCCGATCTTGTAGATCTGTAGAAGACAGGACAGGCAAGGTCAATTTCAGAAACAACTTTTAAACCCGACAGCCAGGTTGCTGCAGGAGCAAGTCATGCAGGTATGATTCACATAGACTAGTCTGATGTAAAATGTTCCCAGCAAGTCAACAGGCAAGCAAGCACAAAACGTACATTACTCCCCTGGCTCACCGGCAGGATTACTGTAGCACTGGAATGGAACGACTAGTTCATACTAAACATTGAACCAGGTTACGATCAGTGCACATTAAAGAGGAACACAAGGAGAAACTAGTAACTGCAATTGTTTGGGCTGCAGATTCTAATTAGATCTCACCTAGGACTACCCTGAAGCAGAAAAAGTCACTTCATAATCAGTACCCCCATGTAGTGCTTCAATGGACCATTTAGGAAGTCATTTACTCATCTCAACATTAACACGACCAGACGTACCTTCTTGTTGATCTCTGTGCGATGGTGGTATCCCTTCTGACCGGCACGGGCCACAGAGAACGCCACTCTGGCTGGATGCCAGGCACCGATGCAGGCCACCTTACGCAGACCACGATGGGTCTTGCGAGGGAGTTTCTTTGTGTGCCAACGGCTGGTGACACCTGGGAGGAAGAAGAAATGTACATTCAAGAACGATCCCAGAGGGTTGATGTTCCCAGGGAGTGAGCACAATAGTTAGACACTGCAGAGACAGCCAGTAGATCACTATAGGTAGAATGTTCCCAGGGAGTGAACAGGGAGCAGCCACTACAGGCACCACTCCCCTGCCTCGCCGGAAGGATCACTATAGCACTGGAATGGAACACGTAGTTCATACCAAACAAGGAACCAGGTTACGATCCAGTGCAGTCTAGCCTTTGACTCAGGCCCAAAGGTCGCTATAGAGGCTTTCATAAGAAGTTTAAGAACTTGTTCCATGTACAGCATGTGCAAAGCCCTTCTGTTGGCATTTGATGATCTGAATAACCTGAGACACTTTGGCAACAGCTAGGTTTAGTTAAAGAAAAAGTTTCAAAGCAGGCAATTGCACCTGCTTGCGCACTCTCTTTAAATAAACATGCCAACATGACACCTACTAACAGCCTTTGTTCAATGAGGTCAACCTAAAACTCACCCTTGTATCCGTGCCCCTTGGTGACTCCGATGACATCAATCATCTCGTCCTGGGAGAACACGGTGGTGATGGCAACGGCCTGCTCCAGCTTCTCACGGGCCCAGTCGATCTTGTCTGAGATCGACCCACCGTTCAGCTGCACCTCCATGAGGTGAGCCTTCTTCTGCCTAATGGGAATGAGTCTCATCTGCATGGAAGAGAGAGAAGAGACATTGTTAGGGTCAGAACGAGCACAGCAGCTGGTGTTGCTGCGTTAGGCCTCATGTCGTGTTTCAGAAGGAAGGCAGCTGGAAAATTACTCCTCACAGTGTATCGGGCGCCATGCCTGACGCAGGATTCCGTGGTCTCATCACAAACACGATTAACTAAACTCAGATAGCTGGGAAGTAGACTGCTTAGCTAAAGACTCCTTAAAGCTCAGCACTACAGTGAGTCGAAGAGCTGATGGTCCCCAGACAACCATCTCAGGTTGCTGGACATATTGACCAATATTTAAATAAGCCTTCAGGTAACATTTTAACTTAAAGACTAGAGTGCTGATCAATCCTCTCCAGGGGCCAAAGCGAGGTACAGCAGACCCACCTGTGTGTGAGCCAGGACGCGGATGACGTGGCAGTACTTCTTCATGGATGCAAAGTCCTTCTCCAACTGCTTCTTGCCATCCTCGTCCTGCCACCTCTTGCAGTACTTGGTGAAGGCCTTCTTCTTGGACTTGTACCTGATCACGAGCCATGCAGGAACGGAGGCGGAGAACAGACACAACAGGTTGGCACCGGCCCTTCGTGGCCGCAAGGGTCAGAGGAAGAAACCGGGCCGGCTGCGCGCCCTCTCCCTTGTAGAGAAGAGGGGCGTCTGCAGCTTTTGAAGGGTTTCGGCTCATGGCACGGCTTCTAAGAAGCTCTTTCCACCGGCCAGAGGAGCCTGGAGCTCATCAGGCACCGAGGGGCCTGAGAGGAGCTGCCGTTTGGGGCCACCATAAGGTCAGACTGGCTCAGTAAACACATTCACCATGTTTTTCTTTCCTGGGCAGCCAACATGCTTCTGCAGTCAGTGTAAGTAGGATTATTTAGAGGTCTGAGACTCACCAGTTCTTGTAGAAGCGACGCTTGCACTCATCACTGATGTGCTCGGCGAAGATGGTCTTGATGGCACGCAGACCACGGGGGGTCTCAATGTAGCCCACAACACCGACTACGATCATGGGAGGGGTCTCTACAATGGTCACAGCCTCAACCACCTCCTTCTTGTTGACCTCTGGAGATGAGAAATTGTGGATTGTAAGACTAGGATGGCAATTTGATCACCACAGTAGCAGAGAGAAACCTGGGCCAATAGTATTAGACTGCACTCAGTAAAGTAATCGACATTCAGCAAGGATCAGAGACCCATTATGTCCGCCCGTCGATAGGATCATCACAGGCAGAACTCAAAACACGACAACTTTTGATTTGACCTACCACATTTAAGTAAATGGATGTAATCCGATTTAACTCACTTGAACCAGGTCGGTCGACTTCACGGACAATGTGGGTCATGCCGGCCTTGTAGCCCAGGAAGGCGGTGAGGTGAACGGGCTTGGTGGGGTCATCCTTGGGGAAGCTCTTCACCTTACCACGGTGACGCCTACTCCTCTTGCGGGGCAGGAAGCCCAGAGACCCGTGACGTGGAGCCGAGAACTTACGGTGAGACTGGAGGAGGGCGAGGAAGTATGGTGAGTAGAGTGGCATTTCAGGCTAACTGTAGAAACTGATTTAATTGCTGCAACTGGTTGATATGTCCATTTACTGAGGCAACACAACTGGGCTAATTGTATAGACTGCGCTCAGTAGTCGACATTCAGCAGGGATCAAAGACCCATTCTGTCCGCCCGTCGATTGGATCATCACAGGCAGGCTCACAAATAAACCGATCAGGTTTACTGAATTACTTACGATGGTTTATTAGCATAACGAAATATTCAAATGACACATCAAGTCCATCAAGACGTAGTAGCTGACATGGAATATACGGCCGTTTAACGGTCTGGACCACAATTCAAAATATAATAAGTTGCCAGTCAAGAGTTATTTATGGTTACTACTGACAAGAGGTACTCTAAAATGTGATCCGAAACCGCTACATCAGAGCAGCCATTTTGGCTGAACTACACCGTGCGACGACCACGCCGTAAACAGTGACAATATCACCTTAAATATACAATAAATAAACTACATTAAAGAACCGGTCACAATAAGTGAACACAACCAATGGATCACATGGTAGAAAAACTTAAGGATGCCGGAGATGTTGCACTGATAGACAGTGCTCTAGCTGGCATTGAGACTCACCATTTTGTCTCAGAGCCGAATGAAAGAGACAGAGGTATGAGGAAGCGGACCATTTATACAGAAAAGGTATCGCGAGATTTAACGTGGGTACGCTGACCCCGCCCACTACATCTCTATCGACCCCGCTAGATGTCGCTGTGGTATTCACGTTTTATTCAATGTTGAGAACAGTCAAAACCTAACAAGCGTGTTGTAAAACTCGGGCATGAGATATTCTTGGCTCTTTGGTGATCAAGTGATAACACTTTACTTTAATGTACATTCATTTTCAAGCTTCCAAGATGGTGCACATTGTTCAAGCATGATTTGGTTAATTATTCTTTCAGTTCTATCATACATATAAGACAACAATACAGATTGGATGAATAGGCTACCAATCATCTAATTATATTCTCATAAACGTGAGGTGCGGGTGTATTGGTTATAAAAAATGTTAATGTCCTTGAATTACATATAAGTCATACAGATAACAGCAGTAATATTACAAAATCGGATTTGCAATAAGCAATGGCCACTTATTGGAGAAAAAAAAGTACACTATTTTAAGGCAATACATTTATTTTGTTTTAGACTTCTGTCTCTGGACTTCACATCGATTTACATGAAAACTAAACAAAATAAACTAAAGTAAATACCTAGTTCTCAGGTTTCGTAAGTGTCCCATAGTTAACTTCTGAGAACTTAAGTTGAAATAATGGTAAGATAAACGAGAATGTAATGATTTCTCTACCACCTTGACATTAAAATATCCACAATAACAATGGGATATCTGGTAAATGCCCAGCATATTATTGTATTCTTATGAAACTGAGGTTGATATAGGCTTCTTTATTTACATGGTGCTTTATATATTTTTCTTCATTTAACAGCTTATGTTGAAAATGATCAAATCCATTGACCAAACAATTCAATTGTTCAGTTTAAAACTGAAAGTGAAATAATTTAATGAACCAATGAAGATTGATTCAATGTAAAAAAAGAAAAATCATACTGTATGTTATACAAAACTCTTATTCTTACAATATTGTTACATTATACTTTTATCAAAAAGGATTCTCATCGCAGTCTTGTGTGAATGCAGTTGAACATCATTAAAACAGCATTTCAAAAGGCATGTTGCATCATCAATTCATGCTACATGAAATATGCAAATTCAGTGTTCATCATTTGATATTAACCCGACTAAAACCATAAGTCTCTGTTAATAGATCACTTTTCACATTTTATGTTTATTATTTATAGCGGGAAGTGTGCTCAAGCAGTCGTAAATACCTGCTATGTAAAACATCTTTAAATAAACCTGTCGTCAGATGTCACACAGATTCTTTGGCTCATCAAACACCACGTGGAAATGTGTTTCACATTTTTATCTCAGGTCCATCACCCACCAGGGCAGAGCCTACTTCTGCCCATATGAAAGGAAAGAAGTGCAGATAGAAAGATCAGGCTAAGGAGGATTTGCACATGCTGTTCAAATCAAAGGCATTCCAGCCGATCCTGGTCCTCAACCAGATGAACTAAAGCATTAGGACAAGCGCCTTGGACAGGGAGCAGAGGCTGTGGCCACCAGGAGGAGGCCATTCAGGAATGCCGCTGCTCTCGGAGGTTCATCTCCTGGAAGAAGGCCTTCCCAAACTCGTAGCTGCTGATCATGATGGCGCAGGCCGGGGCCACCTTGATCACCCGGGGAAGGAACCCTGAGAACACAATGCAGACCAGTGTGACACATACAGGAACATGAGGTGAAAGACGTTCAAATCTAACCATGCTGATTCTGGTTCTGGTTTAATGCCCAAGAAGTTGCTACAGGGCTAGATTACAGAAAAAGCAAACTCCTAAATGCGAGTCAAACAGTACCTGAAATTTATAAGATAGTATTCCCTGTATAAATTGTTTACGAGGTATTTGTCAGGAACAAAACAAAAAATACTGCACATGAGATACTACCGATTCCTAAATGACTGATTTCATATTATGTCATGTTGTAAATTATGGAACCAGTGGTGTAAAGTGAGGGTGTATTAAACTGCAATAAGAGGTCACACTCTATGGGGGAACCCCTTATGAAACTCAAAAAGGTCCACTCAACAAATTTTCAATCTTTCCAGGGTCTGGAACAGTGACGGTGTATTTATTTCCGACGGACTAGCCCACACCGGCGGCGCTTTGACGCGCAGGCGCACCGCCCCGCTAAGCTTCACGCCAATGTTCTATTCCCTAGCGTCGGCGCGCGTCAAAAAGCATTTTTTTAAAGCAATTTTTCAAAGCAGTTTTGAACATCCTTCATACAAGGTCCTGTACATATGGAGATTGTTGATGCAGTCGATGAATAATTCCGCAATGCAAAAAGAATGAGCAATGATAAACGAAGTGCCTGAAAGTACATAAAGTAACTATGAATTAATGTGACTATCATTGTAAGCACACACAGAGGACCATGGGCATCAGGACCATATATGCAGTCATAAACCAACGTGTATAACGTTGTGGTACGCGCGTCAGCTGCGCAGGCAGTGTGTTGGGCTACAGACTGGTGCAGAGGAAAAAAAATAAAAACACTCGCAGACCTGGCGCTCGCGGCTACAATGAGTTGCCATAGTGATGTTATATTCAACCACTGATAGGACATCGGGATTGGACACGAGGTAAATGCGTGATCGGAAACACAGCCAGAACTCACATGCCAATGAAATCTCCCTTGGATCGCTGTGAATTATAATTTTTATTTGTTGTGATTTTTGTCTGGGTCCGGATGTCACTGCGTTTGGGTCCGGATCCGGACCGGAGTCCACCTATTGAGGACCCCTGCCTTATGAGGTATAAGTTAGGATAAAGCAGGCGTACCAGCGAAGATGCCGCGGTGTCCGGACTCCGCCCAGATGTCCTTCAGTATGTGCCAGGTGGTGCTGGATCTCTTCAGGGGAACTTAGGAGGAAAGGACAACTTTAGTCACACCGTTATCTGACGTGTTGCTGTCGTAACATCCATCATAACAGTTCATGCTATTAGCTGAAGCTAACGCCGGTTTATCTAACCTCCCAGTGTCTCCATCTCGCCCAGTTGGATCTGTCGGCGTGTCTTCACCACGTCAAAGGGCAGAGTGAGGATAGCCGCCACCTAATGTGAATGAATACCATTTATTACTACAAGGTAACACATGAATGAAAGCCTAACAGTATAAAGACAACCACAAAGATGATGCAAAGTAAACACTGCATGACAATATCATTACTACAATTAGAATCGAATTTAGGATCCGAGATCTCTAACCATGTCTGTATAGTTGCCACCTCCGGCTGCCTCTAATATCCTTTAGAGAGGTCCCAGAGTATGATTTGCCTATCGAGTGCTACACCATGCTAGAGTGCTATGCTACGCTAGGCTACTAGTCAAATAAGAGGCTCACCGCTCCAGAGATGGCCCCAGCGGTGAAACTGATGGAGAAGTCGGTCTGTGACATGAAGTGCTGCTTGTGAAGCCATTCCTTCACCAGCTCATAGTTGAACCAGTACAGGGCTGCATGTACACAAACACACACACAAAACAGACACATTTATACAAAAATACAAGGGGGGGGGGGGGGGGCGACCCTAAGAGATGACCTACCCGTCTAAATAAACATTTAGGGCATCTATCAGACGCTTTTATCCAAAGCGACTTACAATGAGTAAATTTGTCAGAAGAAAGAAACAATATATCACTGTTGTACAGTAAGGATGTTCATAGAACCAACTGCCAAGGATAAGATGCATGCTAAGTACTATTTTTAAGTGCCAGGATGTACAACATACAATAAGTGAGTAAGAGGGGTGTGGGGGGGGGTAAGGGGGCTATGCAGAGTCCAGGTGAACCCTGAACAGGTGAGTTGAGGCTCTTGCAGGGAGCTGGTGAGCGACTCTGCAGGCCCCTGGGCTCACCTGAGAAGGGGACGTCCCTGAGCACGGTGGGCCCCCAGCCCTTCCACAGTGACAGCCAGCCGCTCTGGGCCACGGCTGAGCGGATGCACACGTTGAGCTCCCGGTACGTCAGCTTCCTGGACTGCATCTTGGTCCGCACCAGCTCCAGCGGGCTGATCATCGTGACGGCGCCCACTGGTGGACAGAAGAGGGAAGACAGGCAAGTGAAGAGGCTGAGTTTACATTGCGGAAACGACACACCCTTCTCTGCATTTAGAGACTATGATGCACACTGATATTTATACATATTGGTCATGTTAAAAAGATTCAACAGCTATTATTTGAGTAGGAATATATGTTTTCAAGCAACTGTGCCTGCATCTGTATTAGAACATTTTGAGGGAGGGGTTGGGGGGG
>OMLJ01009821.1:2806-15624 GCA_900302595.1 Gadiculus argenteus | reverse complement strand
AAAAAATAAAAATAATAATAATAATAATTATATATATATATATATATATATATATATATATATATATATATATATATATATATATATATATATATATATATATATAATATATATATATATATATATATTATATATATATATTAATTGATCCAAAAATGAAGTTTAGGCTATATAAACGATATATCAACTAATATATCATATTGCATCAGACCCTGACCAAGCTGAATCCTTTAGCTCGGCAGCAACAAGAAGCATATATGGTGTATCACAGTTAAGTCATAAACCATTTATGTCAATAGATAGTAAGGCTTGGCTAGCAAATGGCTGAGCATTAGTGGCTGTGCTCTAGCCCTATACTACATAATGACCAACACAATGCATTTTAGCAACAGTTTATTCAAACAAATTCTTACTTGGCAAACAAATAATAAGCCATCAACAAACTACTATGTCTATAAAGATGCTAAAATGTATTGACCATCAATAAACTTGCCCACAGATTGCTATTTATCCTATAATTTTACTACCCCCTATTACCAAGACTATAATTATTTGCATAACAGCTGCACAATTACCACACAATATCAGTAGCTAATTAAAAAATAATGTAATATGATAACATGACAAATGACAAATGACAAATTACATAACACATTGACCGATCCGATTTTAAACACATCAAACTCAAAATTGGTTACTGTTACAACGTTGCAGCTGATGTAGCATGATGGGGAGGTGATGTCCTCACGAGACATTACATGAGTAATCACTCGATTCAATGGGTAATATTATTGGGCTGATGACCATTAAATTGAGTGATAGTGTTTCAAACAGGTGGTAACAGAACCCAGGTAATTTAAGTAAGGCCTCATACAACAGAGCAGGAAGAAAGGCATCATGAGCATGAAGGGAAAAATTTGCATGCGCTTGCATCATTCAGTAATATCGATCCTGTTCTGGCTGCTGCTACCGGAGGGCTTTACTTCATCTACCATTATGCTGGTCTTGTAGTAGTATAGAAAAAGGAAAAAGCCTAAGAGAAGAGAACAATGTTACTCAAACACTATGCATGGGAAAAGAACAACATAACACCATGTGTTGGCCAGCATATAGGGATCAGGTTGGTCTACTCCAGATCTTTACTTCATGGTCTCTGTGGCCGAGTTCATCAAAGGTTATCTTTTGTGTTAATTCGAAGGGCGTTTTTTTTGTGCTATAAGGGAGTTTATTCGAAATACATGCCTCTCAACTTGTAAAGTGCATTGCTTTAGTAGTCTACTTGCAATGGAAGGGCAGTGCGGCTGTTTAATACCATTGTTTTATTTTCTGGTTATGATGGAAGGAGAGCCAGAGAGCACCTGGTGTGCTACATATGTCTTGCATCACTCCTCTCTAACAGAGAGTCACTTTTGGATCAATTGAAAATTAAATGAATTGAAAATCAATAAAAAAATGTGACCATACCTTGGAAAGAATTGAGAATGGTGAAGATGTAGTAGGAGGGCAGCCGCAGGGCACCATGGGCAAAGAACACGATGCCCCATGTGATGCCCAGAGTGCAGCACAGTCCAAAGACACTCCAGATGCCTGCGTTGCTATGGTCCATTCGGACGTTCAATGCCGGAGACGTTTTGGTCAGGCAGAGCCAGGACAGGATGACAATGAGTGTTGAGAAGGTGAAGAGGAAGACCACAGCGTAGTAGGTGATGTTGATGATGTACTGGATCTCATCATCTGTCATCCAGCATCTTTTGGACGGAGTAGATAGTGTTAGCAATTCACTAGAACAGTAAACCACATACATAGTTCACTTTTTGGATTTGTTATATTGTTCTTGCTGTTTGTCGAGATATCAACAAGTAATTTGTCCAGTCTTCAAAATGGATGTTTTTGAAAAATGAGGTGTATGTTAGGGAAAGTATGAGACTGACACATTTATTTCACCTAAAATAAGGATTTGATAGCCAAACTTAGTTGTTAAGGTTTTGGTAGCAATGACAATGCTATACTCCACCTAGATGGCTGTTACTGGGCTCCTCCATAACAAGGATGCAGAGTGTTTGTGTAGGAACCGGTTTATCGTCAAGGTTGATTACAATGATACACAGCAGGAGGTCTAACGTGCTACCATGTCAGGGATCTCCCTGAGTGTTTGTGGATGGATGGTTTCCTTTGCACACTTATTGCTCAATGTACAATAAGTGTGCAGCCTCACCCACCCCAGAGTCAATCCAGTCTGACTCAGGCCAGGTGATGCTGCCTAAGCCAGTCATCACCCACACACACTCCACATAGACGATGTACCTCAAGAAAATTATGTCAGCCAAATACTTACATGGTAGTCTTATGGCCATCCGAAGCAATGGCTAGCTCTCCATACTTGCCCAGAATTAAAAGGATAAGCACCACTACAATTGGAATTGCTAGAGATAGAGAGGAGGACAACATCCCATAAATCCATAAATCCACACATCCATAATCATGACTCATTTGTATGCTATCACTCTCAAACTAAAAAATCTTCAACAACGATGTAGAATTTTTTACTTACCCCAGGCAGTGACAGACACTTTGAGTATGTAACGCTTGATGGAAATGTAACCACCATAGTAGAAGTTCAGCCAGAGGTGAAAGGCATTCATGCCAAACCATGTGAAGGTAACCAACATAGAGTAGTGCATAAAGGCTGCCATTGCCTGGCAGCCCTCAGTGCTGTGGAGGTTTGCAACCCACGTATTGGTCAAGAAGGAGAGGTTGAGCAGGAACAAGGCAATCATCAGCTGGATAAGGATCTCTTTGCTCTTGCTAGCCTTGGTCCTCCTAGGAATTAATATATGAACAGTACATATAAATAAACTGATTTTTAGTGCATCGCCGTTATGTTTAATTATTCTGAAATGTCTTTTTTTTTAATAATGTCTGTCCATTCATCTATCTATGACCCCTTCCTGAATCATGGCCTGGCCTGGAGTGGACAGGAGCTGTAAGCTACCTGGACGAGTCACCCCAAGTGAATGTGTCTAGGGTGATATAGGTTTGGAGGTTTCGATCAACATTGTGCTTAACACACTGTATTGGCTCTGCATGGTGCACTGGTTGCTCTCACCATAGTTGCCTATGGTAAGAGGTAGCCAGCGAGTCAGCGAATGAGTTCCTAGCTGGCTGCCACCTAGTAAGAGTTTGTCCTGCTGGCTGTGTGGACCTTGAGCTGAAGGGAGGAAAACTGAATGTTGTGTGCAACATTTTTTTCAGTTTTTTTTTTGCTCCAGCTCCTAACTCACCCACCTTAAGCTGAGGATTTGGCAGAATGGCTTTACTTAAAGGTGTCATTGCACCTTGAATGCACTCTGATGCTCCTGTTTCACACTGTTCTAGTGCGGTGGAGGAGGTGGGCGGGGAGGAACGAAGAACATTTTAACGTTCAGCATGCATATGCAACTCCTAGAGACCTATCGTATTTCAAAAGGAACAGTACTAAATGGTTTCTCGCGGAAGGACACCTTTAATAGTAAAGTATAAGGGGCTTTTTATTGGGCTTCTATGCTCGCCATGCCTTGCCCATAAAAAACTAAAAGTTTAAACACAAGGTTATCAAAAGTAGACATGGTCCTTGGGACAAAGCGTGATGATCAACTCATAATGTGTCATGTTTTGAACACTCCAACTAAGAAGAAAGTAGTGCTCTAAATCCATATCCATCTGGAACTGGGTTAAATCAGATGGGAAGGAAAACAGCTGGACAGGCCTAGGGACATTGTGAGGATGATCCAGAGGAAGGCTTGGTGGAGGACGGTTTAAACTTCAGATTTCAACTCTCAACAGGATAGGGTCGGGAACATGATGTCTGTATGGACCCTGTTCCTAACCTCAATTCTGAAAGCACTATGGCAACCCAATAACCTGTTGGTGGTCACCAGTGGTGGGAGAGTCAGAAGATGGAGACCTTCTGGTTCTGAAAGCTCTGGAGCATCTGGACTGCCACCACAACCCCAACACCCAGTGATGGAGGATGTAAGAAGTTGGATGGATAGATGAATAGATGGATGGTAAAGCTATCAAAACATTACTATTATAACTAATATTTTTGGTGAATGTTTTCGTTCAACCCACTCTCGATGCTATGCATATTCATGTAAAAACTGTCTGAACTATTATAATTATTATATTATAATATGTTTATTTCTAAATGTATTGACTTACAGTATATAAAGGCCACTCATTAATATGCAATCACTATGGTTACCTTGTCACAAAATGCATGAAGAATGCTATGCCCAGGAAGAAAATTGACAAGCCACATCCGATGTAGGTGATGTAGTTGAGGGACTTTAGGTCAGCTGCCAAGATTGTTGTGTTGTGTTGTGTATTGTGGAGTGGAGACTGTAAAAACATTACATCATATAATATTGTAATTGCATTGGCATATATTTCAAGGAAGCAAGTTAATTAGCACCAGTGGTGATACCGGTTGTTAATATTGCACTGTTACATTTTCACTGCAGCTATTTACCCCATTCAAATTTCTAGTAAGAACAACGTTGTTCAAAAATTAAGAATGCTAAAGCACAGGTCAAATCCATCCAGCGAAATGTTCTCAAGAAATCTGACTTTATTCATGCAACAAATCAAGAGAGGTTGCTAATTGGAAACATTACATAGTGCAGGTTAAAATTGTAGATTTGTTGTGCCAGTAATATTTCAATCAACATAAATTAAATTGATTTGTAGACTCAACAACCCACCATGATCACAGCAAAGAAGGTCAGGTGTGAGCACTGGCATGAAATATTGTCTCCAGTCACTATTGTGTCACAGCCATTCTCTGTCCAGGTTGGCAGACTACCTACACAGTCGTAAAGTAAAGATGTTTTCATCTCACTAAATAACAAGTGCCAGACATTTCTGTCAGAATGTATTTTAAAGCTTTTGGAGAAAAATAATGCAGCAATAACTCAATGAAAGTAGAGTGAAAAACATAATAAAATACCTTCACCATTCCATGAACGACAAGAGGGTATCCCTTCCTAGAAATAAAACATTTAAAAAGAATAAATTCAAGAACTTTTTTTTTTTAAAGCACCCTTCATGGCCTACCTCTGTCACGTTCCTGAAATTTAGTATAATTCTGTCACTGAGATTGGTTATGGTAGTCCCCATGTCAATTGCTATGACCTGGTTGTGCAAGACACTGCTGTTTATTTCATCCTGTGAACAGAAAAAAATAAAACATGAATAGAAAAATACAATACATTTTGCATCTCGTCGGTTTATTGTATTTGTTTTTCTTTTTACCTTATCCATATTGTTGAATCTGAAAATACCTACAAACGGAACAGCAGTATTCGAGTATGCATCGTAAAATGCTTCTTTTGAGATCAAAACAGATACTGCAAAGGTAGATAGATATTCTTCATCTGCAATCTGTTGAAATGTCATAGGTCAATTGTCAATGGGTTAGTGTTTTGTGGGGCAAAGAACAAGGCAATAAAACGGAACCTTAATGTGAATGGCTGAGGATTACATGAATGTTAATATTGCATGAAGGTTGTGGAGGGGAAATACTGTAAGAAATGTAACTTCTAATCTAAAACAAGTACAAACATTTAAAAACTGTTTTCATGATTGAAATTGTAATAATATATCATAATAATTAATTTCTAATAACCCTCAATTAACATTATAGGAACCTAATAGACAAATGACCTTTACAGTTACATCAATGCGGAAGGACGTATCATAAAAGGCACACTCACTAGCATATCATTGTTTTCCCCACAGTCGTAGCCAACAGAGACCTCACTGAACTCGTCGATTTTCAGCTCATCTTGTTTCACAATGACGCCCTTGGCGCCACCGATGGACACGAGAGCAGAAGACCCATTAATCTCTGGAAGGAACGAGTCCAAATGATTCATCAATTCCCTGTCACAAAGAAATGGGATAATATTATTACCATCATTATCAATATTACTATTATCATTATGATCACTACTATTATTATTGATATCCTTATCATTACTATCGTCATCATCATTATTATTATTATAATCATTATCATTCTAATTGTTATTATTATTATTATTATTATTATTATTATTATTATTATTATTATTAGCATTATTATGATCCTCTTTTTTATGAAAGCCTGTGCATAAATATAACCTGCCTATACCGCCACACTTTAATACTTTAATACTTTAATACTTACACATCCTTAGCAGGGTCAGTTTCTCCCCAATTGACCTGACTTACAGATATTTCTTGTTCAGGTTTCATGCCTTTATTCTTACAAATATAGCAGTCTCTTGATGGACTGGTTAGGTTGAAGAAGAGGTACTGCTTGCCACGTTTACCTAAAAACAACAATAACAACAAAGAAGCATGGAGATAATGTCCAGATTGAAACCGATTACTCCCATCACAATTAGCACACATAACAAAGACCAACTCTAACTCTTACTCTTAACTCCAAGTTCACTTTAATACGTTGTTTCTTCCCACCAATTTGAGGTAGGCCTATACACACCTTTGAACCTCTGACAGTATTCACCATCTACAGGCACTGTGCATGTTTCATTTGTCCTGAAACAGCGGAGGTGATTTTCTGTAAATAGAAGATTTATTTTCATAGGTCTGATACAGCACTTATATTAATCAGAGGGGAACTGTGAAAGCCCTACTGTTCTTAATTGTTGGGAAATTGTCACATTCTTCTCCAGATAGCATTTGATCTGTGATCTGGCAGCCAGTGAAGACATACAGAGTCTTCAGTTTGTTGAAAAACAACTTTTTAATTCTTAGATGATCATTGCCCTCATCATCACCAATCAGCTTCAGTATGTTTCCTAATAATTAAATAATGAAACACACATTCATTTTCACATTCAAGTTGGAAAATTACAAAATGCAAAATAGAAGTACAATAAATGTGTGTATGGGGTGCTTACCCTTCTGTTTGTTCTTATTCAGCTTCATGAAACAGAATTCATGGCCTGGGCGACAAGACATGTTCAGGAATTCCACATTTGGAAAATGCAACAGAGAAAAAAAAAAGTTATTGATACAAAATATTTATTTATATATGGTTCATCCTTCTCAAAAACATATTTGAATGGAAAAATAACGGTAGCATAAGACCATTGATGATGGTGAATGGATTTTTCATGAACTCACAGACACAGTCACACATTTTTGGAAAACTCATGTCTTTTAAAACCACGATGACCGAAAAACGATTATCCTTCCATTTGCATTTCCACATATTTCCCAAGGCTGGTAATTAAGAGAAAACAATCCATTAAACGCATCAACTTCTCCTGATAGGCATTTTTCGTTTGAAAATTACATGTCATACCCAAATGTAAATACTGAATCACAGAAGTATAACCATCCCATTTTTACAATTTAAATGTGTTGTTTACTCACAAGCAAAGTGTGCCACAAACAAAACCAGAGCCAGCCATTTATTTTGGTCCATGATTTTCTTCTGCTGATATGACCCTGAATGTTTAAAAAACTACATTTTTATACACATAGTATAACTTTATCAGACACCTCTTCTCTTCACCCCAGTGAAGAAAATAATAATGCTGCATTTCTCAAATACACTTACAATCTATTCAATGAAAACCACATCACTATGATATGACATCTGAAAAACCTGTGTTTTAGTCCTTACGTGTTTGACAGTAACAGAAGTGTTGACCATATGCTGATGTACCTTGTTTTTAACCCCTAACAGTAAGGGTCTTTACCCATGTGACCCGACTCTTAATTTGCTTAGCAAATACATTTGAACAATAACCTCGCCTGACAAAATATGGGAGTTTTGTCAGGTGAGGATATTACATGGGAAAAAATAAAGCATAATACAAAACAGCCGTTATCAGACAAATGTAAATATTGCACCAAAAGATCTCTCCAACTGTGATGGCCCCTGCGACTGAGAACACTGCGGTACACAGCACACGCATCTAGGAAAATGAATTTACATAATATGCATTCAGGAAACACGAACCACCACTCACACATACATACACACGCACGCACGCACACGCACGCACACACACACACACGCACACACGCACGCACGCACGCACGCACGCACGCACGCACGCACGCACGCACGCACGCACGCACGCACACACACACACACACACACACACACACACACACACACACACACACACACACACAAATTTGTGAATTTAGTAGTGGCTATAGGCTGAGAGAGATCCTGTATGAGGATGAAGGAAAACCTTTTACAGTACTAAGGTAAGATCTGTTCTAAACTTCTTGTTTTTTGAGAAATAAGGTAGTAGTACAATATTAACTTAGAGTATTAAATATGAACTAAAACATGAAGAAGTAGATGTAAAAAATAATTTATATAAAAATAAATTTCCCCCTCCCACATTTTAGTCTTTTATTGTGCTCTGATCCGTTTTAAATAATACAATAAAGGAAAATAAAACATGGAATATAAGCTATTTAGGATTCCCATTATTTATACTTATGTACAGATGGTGGCGGTAATGCACCTTAATGTTGTTTGGCAGCAGTAAAAAGAAGGAGAAGAAGAAAGGCAGCGCACACAACACTCGCACCCCAGTGGTAGTCTGGTGGTAGGTCGACCACCGTGGAGTCAACATGAGCACAGCGAAGCTTTGACCTACAAGTGAGTTAACACAGGAACGGTAATGCAGATAGACTTCATGTCAGCGTCCATGTAATCATATTGTGACTGTATTGGTGTGAAACGGATGTCCAATTTGACATTCTCTTAGCATAACCAGTTACATATGACATGGCGTTAGAACCAGCAATCACTGAATTTGCTCGGAGAGCAGAAGGATGGTCCTCTGGAAGCAGTCGCTCAAGCAGTTAACTACTATATACATCAACAGTATATCAGTTGTACTACGTTTGTACTTGCAACGATGCTATTGTGCTGGGTCATTTGTGTCAACAGTCCCAGAGAGTTAACATCTCTCACTCTGTCTGCGACGTTACTTGTTCTGCATTCACTTTGTTTAACAAAATGCTGTTTTGATGAGTGTAAGGTATTTAGGGCAATCAAGGACATGAAGGTTAATATGATGAACACACCATGAGCTTTGTTGTTTTGCTACAACTGCTAAACATCAGATTGTTTGCACTGGAAAGTAAATAAAACCGAATTTGGAAATGCAATAATAGCATAAACTGAGATGATTCATAAAGACACAAGTGACTTACAAAACCATGATATTTGATCGAAATTATATTGCACCAATATCGACCCCTTCAAAAGGTTTTATTT
The DNA here is from genome assembly GCA_900302595.1 of Gadiculus argenteus. Taxonomy (NCBI): domain Eukaryota; kingdom Metazoa; phylum Chordata; class Actinopteri; order Gadiformes; family Gadidae; genus Gadiculus; species Gadiculus argenteus. Next base: position 6,323 of record OMLJ01009821.1, on the reverse strand, counting down.
TGGGTCAATAAACTACAATAAAACATCCATCTGTTGAGATATCATGTCTGTCTCTGACTGTGGGGCTCTCGCTCTCTCCAGGATATGTCTGCCACTCATCTTCGCTGGGCTTTGAGCCTTGCAGCAAGGCGAGCGGGCCTCAGCTGGCCCACATCACCCAGGGCTCTTCCATCGTGCCGGGAGGAGAAGGGCTTCCTAAGTTGCCCCCCCGCTGCCCGTCCGGGTCCCAGGTGCCAATTCTCGACAGAGGCCGGAGAGACCCCCCCTGTCGCCGTCGTGCCCCCTCCCAAGAAGAAGAAGCAAAACCCCAATGCGCGGGCCTCCATCAGCAGTGTTGGCCGCAAGATCCACCAGCGGCTCCTGCAGGTGCTAGGCGTGGGGGGGGAGAGCCTCGGCAACATGCACCGCAGTGATGCCATCCGCCTCATGGACGAGAAGGGCCTCAAGCTGGTGCTGGTGGACGACTCGGCTGACCCGCCCCTCTACCAACTGATGAGCGGGAAGCAGATCCATGAGGAGCAGCTGAAGCTGCGTGAGAAGCAAAAAGCCAAGCCCGGTACTTGATGCATTGACATTTAGGGCGCTTGCTTTTGTGTTGGGTTCCGAAGTGGACTCGAGGCATTAATTGTTAAATGAACAATGAGCTGATCTTTCAGAGGGCTGCTAATATTATCAAAGCTGCTGTAGGTTTGATCTGAGAGCGGGATGAAGAGAGCAAGATTATGAAACACTAAAAACTAACTAAAAAGTCTCTTCATCCACACCCTCAGTCCCCTCTACGGTTGATGGCCATTGAGAAATGTTGCTTTTCAGCCACCTGTGATTGCCAAGCAAGATTGATTCCCGGGCATTTCATTCACTAATAGCTGATACTTACATTTTACCAAGAGCCCCTTTTATAAGGGATACATTTTATGTTTTTCACATACTGGCCTTTTCACACAGCCAACTGCATCATAACTTCACCAACTCTCTCCCTCTGGCGTGCCTTAATTGTGTATATTGGAACAATTGGCTTTTAAAAAGCCTTAACCTTAACTGTTAACCTTTCAGCGTGTATCACACACCAGCAAAGCCTCTGGTACCCTTTTCTCACATTGTTCACAATTTAGCAATGATTTGTATTTGTTTCTAATTGGTTTGTCAAATGACATTGGTTTACACGCCATTTCTTGGAGTGAATCAGAAATGATGATTTAGTGCTGTCGTCCTTGTGACTTTGTTTTGGTGTTCAGCTACTTTGCGCGACGGTCCTCCAAAGTGTACATGTGGATAATAATTGGACTCAACGGAATCTGCACTTTCTGCCCACTTTGCCCAGCTGCTGTTCAGGTGAAGGAGCTCACCTTTTCCTCGGATATCGCCTCGCATGACCTTTCGACAAAGCTGAAACAAGTCCAGAGCTGGCTAGAGAAGAAGAACCACGTGCGAATCACACTGCGGGCGCGACGCACAGCATCCACAGTCGCCCTGGTGAGTATAGTAATAAGGAACCACTGGGCTGGTTCTCAAAGGAAAATAAGGCAAATAAATGTGACATGGTCCAAAAAAAACTATCTTTATTACCCCGTTTTAAATGCACAGGACCAGACCCTGGAGGACATGGTGCAGCAGATGCCGGTGATGGTGGGCTTCGTGGCCAAGCCCAAAGTCATTCGAGACGGCAGGGCTATGTGCATTCTCCGCCCGCCCTCCGCCAAGGAACTGGCGCCTCAGAAGGAAAAAAGGAAACCTCCGCCGCCAACAGACGCTACACCACAGTGCAGCGAGCCCGGAACGCCTCCCGTTAGCCCTGCCGGCCCTACTGATGCATCAAAGGAGCCGACACAACAGTAGCCTGAGAAGGTCTATGAACGTTTTGGTCATTTTGAGAACACTCTACTATAACGCTTATTGTACGAGGGTCATGTACAATGAGGTACACTTTTGGTTTTATCACCATGCTGTGTGGAGGAAGAAAGGTTTGTGATAACAGAGGTGTGTGATCATTAATTGCACTTAATTAGTTCCAAAGTCTGTGATAAAGGAATATATCTGGCAAGACGAGTGGCGAAATGACGCCCTTCTTGCATGGCTGTTAACCTGTACCCTGTTTCTTAATGGTAGGATTTCGCTGTCAGACAAACAGCTTTTTGGGTATTTATGTGTGTAAACGTGTAAATATCACACCAGTTCCTTGTGTGGAATCCTGCCTAAAGCAAAAGTCTGGTTAAATAATGGTACTTGGTACAGGTTTCTTTTGTGTATTTTCTGATTGAGGTCTGACGGAGCTCTGCAGAAGAAGGCAAATCAAATTGTAAAGATGAAATTGATAATAAATGATGAATGAATAAATAAATTAATAGGGTTAGACATGGACAGTTTCTACCGAGGGGAGTGTGAATTGAATAGAATGAGTTGCAAAGCTAAATGAAACTCCTTCTAAAGGCCCTGACACACCAACCAGATTATCGGCCGTCGGACAGTTTGGCGAGTTCGGTGACCTGAGTCTGTTCGGTGTGTGCTGTGCGATCGGCCGGTGTCGAAGCCGTTGCTGATCTTTTCAAGCCGTCTGTGTTCTTTTTTGCCGATTGCATATGTTGAATCGGCCATGACCAAATCGGTCCGACTGCCTTTTCTCGACAGACTGTCCGGTGACCGATAATCTGGTTGGTGTGTCAGGGCCATTAGGTGAAGTCTTCAATGCAATAAATGAGGCCTGCATTTTACATCTTTATTCCAGATTTTTTTCATCTTTTGTAAAAAAAAAAGAAAAGGGAAACAATTTTGGCATTCAGATACATTCAACTGTCACATATAAATGTGTTTGACTGAAATACTTGTTTCACAACCCTCCGAGTGTAGCAGTACTTTTCCTCTGAAGGACGTAGACTCTGTCTTTACGCATTAAACTAAAGCTATACTATCTATTTCTATGTAGAAAAAAAAGTGGCGAAATATAAAGGAAACATAGGCACTGCAAGGTCCGTTAAGATCTTTTCCAAGGTACGATTTTTCTGTTTTTAACGAATGCTAACGAAAAAGCGACTTCACTAGCATGCATGTGCAACAGTTGTCAATAGGCTTCGAGTACTTTGAACGAGGAGAAGGGTTTGACAAAGTGGTAGTCCAGGTTTCCGCAGTGGGGGCACTGCTGCACATTGCTGTATTCTGAGAAGTACTGCATTCCCACCCGCACGTCCACCACTGGCTTGCCACAGTGCTTGCAGTTGAGACGGGCCTGCAGATTCAAAGCAGATGTACATTTTTGTTGTGCAATGTAATGAACTGCAACTACTCCTGAAGTTGTGACATTCATAGGACTTTTTTTTACATTTTGTTTTTCTTGATTAAAGTTATTGCCAGTAGCTTCAACTTGAAAATCCATCTTGGCGGCTTTCTGATGGGGCTCGCCATATTAACTATGGCAAAATATATTTTAGCCAATCAATGAGCACAACTGCAGTAACCCGATTCACCCAGTTTGGTGCCCTTGCTCAGCTTTCAGATATACACACACACACACACGTGCCCCCCC
>OMLJ01009794.1:3676-15499 GCA_900302595.1 Gadiculus argenteus | reverse complement strand
TTGTTACAGTGTTATATATATATATATATATATATATATATATATATATATATATATATATATATATATATGTGAGTGTGTGTGTGTGTGTGTTTGTTTGTGTGTGTGTGTGTGTGTGTGTAATTAACTATAAATCTCTCACCTGAGTCGCGAATGGCATCAAGGGCTTTCATTCTGTACAGGTAGTTGTAACAACCTTTGAATTACAAACATATGCCCATGACCTCAAGTGAACATGTTTACATGACAGTTATAACAATTCAACCACGTATTCGTTCAGACACAAATGTAAACTGCTTACAGAGAAAACAAAGCGACTCACTTATTTGTGAAGGATGCTTCAGCCTATCATCCTCCTCTGATAACAGACGGGGCTCAAAGCGAATTTCCTGAACCTTGGTAAGTCTTGAATCGATCTTCTCCCTCAAGCCCTGTAATGCATATACTTTATTGCATATTGCTTTGATTCTATGCTCCGTTATACTGAAGAAGCCAGCACCGTTATAACTGCACAGAGGAGCGCAGAGCAGCATTACCTTAGGTGCATTGTGTCCAATGGGCGCATGGGGTCCTCGACGAGATCGCATGGCAAAACGCATAATTTGCCTCTTAACGAAGATGAACAGCAACACAAACACCTGCACATAAACGTGGTAGATTGAGCTGCTACGTTGATGCGAGATCCATGCAGACTAATTATCTATTATTGTAAAACCAGCTGGGTTGGCCATGCACTGATACTCACCAGACTTCCATAGGCCATTACTAGAACTACATTAACTCCAGATAATGGCGAAGAATCTGCCATTATGTCTGTTTATGTGTGGCACCAGGCTGAAGGAACAGCTCCCTGGATGTTAGCAATCTAGCTAGACCATAGACACCTGACTGATGGCTAGCTATGTGCCCCTGGTTTTAATATCACTATGTACAACTAGAACTTGTCGATAGGATGTTCGCTTTACAAAGCCACATTTCGCATTGAATTAGATCCTCTCGATTTTTATCAACACGACGTGGTATTTCTCGTTAATATCGCTAGCCATGAAAGATGATAACACAACACAGAACAGACGATTAGGAGACAGTATTTGCAACCCTTAACAACACCGTAATAACGTTGTAGCAGGGCAGTACAAATCCCGGCACCTGCGCACTGGACCAGGAGACCGAGATAAACCTTTATGGATACAACTTTGAATTCTTGTTATTATTAGGTCTTATTTTAATTAGACATTATTTTTTGAATTCGAAGAGACGTGCAGTATTCTGATATAAATATCTGATCATTTAAAAAAAAAAAAATTATGTTAAAACCATAACCAGTTACACTATTTGAGGGATATGATGGTTGCATGTTTCTTTAAATAGAAAAGTAATATAATGAATAGTAAAAGAGTATGCAACGACGTTGATTCATGATTAAACCTTATAGTAAAAAGGGGAATTGTACAAAAATACACATTTTTAGTAGCAATATTTTACAATTAGTTTGGTGAGCATCTATATCAGACGTAAAAAGATCCATATTCATATTCCAGCTCAAAGTGGGTTGATCACATGTCTTCGGTCCAGTTTCCTTGAATCTCTGGGTGAACCACGTGACGCAGCTATCTGTGGTGTCAGAGTGGAAAAGGAACAGGTAAATTCAGAGACTCTCGCTTGTTGTCCGCATGAGTCGGTTTGACACATTTCATCAAGTTAGCGGTGTGTTAACTTGAGGCTCAGAAACTAGCTCATGGTCTACATCCGACTCGGAACTCGACAGAGAGGGCTCCTGGTCGCTTGTATTACAGAATACCTAACACTGAGCCGCGTTTCTGGTCAGTATCGTGTTATTTTTCATCTTTGGGGCCTAGAGGCCTTACTTGTGCCTCGTACTCTTGTATTTACAAAGCCCGAGCAGCAGATTGATTCGGCGCTGAGATTATGGAGGATTGTTCGGAGTGCCTTTGCAGATCGCTAGGTTGCTATGCTGCTAGCTAACTAGCTAACGTCCGGTTATGGGAAAGGAGTATAAGTTAGCATAGCTACAACCTAGCCAGTTTACGGTCAAGGCAGTCCTATTCCCCCTTACTTATACCTGGTGATCCAACCCACTGGAGTTATTGTATTTAACCGATTCAACTTGTCTAAATGGGGGGGGGGGTTTCAGGGTCCATGTTAATGGCCTGTTGATTTATCATCCAACGGGTCGACATCACCGTAGTGCACGATGCCTCGTTTTTTGCCATGAGGTGAGGCTGCGAGCAGCGGAAACCCACCGACACTTAAAGGCTAGACCTTTCCCCTGAAGTCCTAGCAGCTAGCATGTTGACCATGCGGTGGGTTAACGCTGTCGGTTGTATCCGACAGGCCCGGGCTGTATATTCTCATGCTAGCTCAAAGAGGACTTTACGTAATGATCTCCAGATTTCAGTCGGCTGTATACATGTGCGATGTTTGGGAATCGGTTTGAGGCTCCAGGAAGAGATGCATGGTGTACATCCCGCATGATCCGGTTCCCAATAGGAACGTGTTTATTTGATGTGGAATAATCGTTGTTGATCAAGAAAGTGGGTGTTGTTTTCGCTTCTCTATGTAACGTGTGGTACCCAACGGTACCACACCATGCTCTGCTCCTCCCGGATGACACCCGCGTTTCGCATTGGCCTTTCGACACCGCCTTTATTTGATCATCAAAGGCAACTGCAATAGTACACAATGTCTAATGCACAATTATAATAGTGCAATATTTTGTTGTTCATATTTGTTAAATTATAACGACTCCAGGCGTGTACCGGATAATCGGAATAACATTTCTGCATGATTTGTCAAAGATATGCAAGTTTAACACTTGCTCTTTAACATATGTAGGGAAGCACACCAGTCATCTAATGACTCTTAAGTACTGAATGCCAACCGATAAAGAAAAATCCTTTTGACCCATTCTGAATGGATTAGCAGTAGCACAACTTTAATTTGATTTTGCAATAGATTGTTAGATTGCACTTAACATAGGCCATGTAGCCAGTGTCTGCTTGGATGCGAGTGTTTTACATGTGAATATGTACATGACGAGTTGCAAAGTGTCCTGGATGGCAGTCAAACTCATCCTCCTCGAATTTTCCTCCATCCCCAGGTGTTTTTTCCTTTGTAAATACTGTTATTTGTATATACTGTAAATGATGACGTCCGTGGGCGGAAACCGAGCCCGGAGCAACTGGGATCAGACGCAGGGCCAGACACAGAGCCAGACACAGCACAAGCAGAGGCCCCAGGTAACGCTATCACAACCACTGCCTACAGTAGGAAGTGGCTGGCTCCCTCACTCTCAGTGGTTTACATACCCCTCATTTATTTATAAATTGGTTACAGAAACGCATGTTCATAAAAGCATTTTTATTCAGTTTTTTCAGTGGTCACTGGCTATGACCTCCGCAGCAGGTCTTGATTTTAAATGCTTTTATTATTACATCTGGAATGGGGAAGCCACATTTTCAGTGTCAATTTATGTATGGTTCAATAGCTCACTATCACTTCTATCCCTTTTAGGCTACTGCTGAGCAAATCCGACTCGCACAAATGATTTCTGACCACAATGATGCCGACTTTGAAGAAAAGGTCAAACAGGTGAGAGGAAATAAGTTGCATTAGTATTCTGTCCCTTTGGACGACACAGGATTTGATGTCTGGTGTTACAGACCAGTTAAATGTTTTCTGGAGGGTCTCACATATAATTTCTGAAAGTAGTGACCTCATTGGCAGGACTTGTGCTCTAGAATTACTTTCATCAACAAATTTACTTGAATTGACTACATAATTCGGTTTCTAATCCTAAATAATGATCCCCCTTATTAAGACAACCCTACAAGAAAATTGGTACAAGCTGCATTTATTTGTTTTGTTGTCTGTATTGATTAGTGACTTGTGTTGATCCAATACAGAAGTCTTAACGTTCCACCCTCCTTTTTGCAGCTGATTGACATTACAGGCAAGGACCAGGACGAGTCTATGATTGCGTTGCACGACTGCAACGGGGATGTCAACAGAGCCATCAATGTGCTACTGGAGGGCAGCCCAGACACTGTGAGTATGGGCTTTGTATGTGGCCACAGGCCCTGAATAAGTGGGGTTAGCACTGGGATAAACGAGTGCAGTGAGATTAACAATAAACACAAGTTTGAGTCACCGGGCAGAGCATAGCCTGAGCACAAGCAGGACCAGATGCTCTACAGTACAGTACAGTGCAGTTGTATAGGGATGAGTGCTTATGACTAGGGGTGTAACGATACACCAAAGTCACGATTCTGTACATTCCTCGTTTTTTTAAGTGACGGTTCGCTATGTTTTACGGTACAGCGGTTAGTTTTTTTTGCCTCAAACATGAAAAGACTTAAAATACAATTGAGGATAAAAATACAAAGTCCAGGACTTAATTTCAATGTGGTCCTCAACACAAAACATCAGGACAAGACATGTGATAATCAATACAAACATCTGTTTTTTTGGTACGCGCCAAAATGAAACGTGCCATCGAACGTTAGACCTGTACCGAAAAATGGTACGAATACGCGTATTGTTACACCTCTACTTATGACAGTAAGGCGCTTGGGTACAACAGCTACACTCAATGTATTTTACTAAACCCATCCCACCAGATAAAGTTACAGAATTACTTTTAGCCTGGACAAATGTGCCATATCCGGAGTTGGTTATGACACATTTGTTAAATGGCATCGTTGTCGCTCGCCCCACTTCAGCTTTTTCAGCACCAGCCCAGTCCTCCACACACATCATTTATCTCTATACTATGCTGCTTTTGGAATCACTTACGCGAAAGTCTGACAGACTCTGCGGCCCTGCTTCGCCCTCTGTTTCCCAGGACTCGTGGGAGATGGTCGGGAAGAAGAAGAGCTTGTCGGGCCAGAAAGAGGCGAGCCAGGCTGACACAGGGGAAGACGGGAAGGAGAACCGGGACAAGGGTGGCGAGAGGGACGTGGCTCGCCGTCGGGGTGGAGCGCCACGCCGTGGTCGCGGCGCCAGCCGTGGTCGCGAGTGTGAGTCCTTCAACTGATGTTGCTCGACGCTGGTCCTCGTACTCGTGACAAGGCGCCCCTGAAGGGTCGTTCGTTATACAGGATGGGATATCTACATGTTGCCTTTCATGAAGTTAATCTGCTTGCGATGGACTGAATTGTTATCCATCAATAACATTGACATTCATCCAGTAACCGCCAACAACAAATGCTAATTCTTCATCTGCATTCGCCCTGGAAGTCAGTGCTTGCTTTCATCCCATTTTAAGAGGCTGTGATATTGTCGGTCATTCTGCTGCTGCCAGCCTCTTATGTTCTCTTGATTTATATGTTTGGTTAATTTGCCATTCTGCGTTTCATTACTGACAACGTTTGCAGTGTAGCGGGGGCGCGTGCGCACACACACACACAATCAACTCATCATATCCTGTGCTGTGGTTTTGAGGCAGAGCTGGTGTGCCAGAGAAAATTAAGAGCGTGAGACATCCATCCGTCGCATTGTGAAACATTGGTTACACACCGCTTTTAGACAGTGTTGGACCTGTTTTTAAGTTCCCTCTTGGTTATTTCATACCCTTTTTTTATTGATCCAACCGTGCAGTAGAGAAGTAGAGGCTTTATCCATGCAAGGGCGAAGTCTGCAGGACCGCCACCCCAACCCAGGCAGGGCAATGATAGAAGGGCTGTGCTTTTAGTTTGACAATGTAACAAAACAGTATGGCTTGCTGTAGAAGGACAGATTTGTTCCAGATTAGTCTTGTTCTAAAGATTGGACAATATTTCACTCTATTAGGTCACTGATCTTGATTTTATTGCAAACTTGATAAGCCCAATTAACTTAATGAAATGTGATTTTTAATTCCCATGTTATAAACATGGGGTTGTAATGTTTGGCTCCAATTGCAATCCTAATGTCTTGAGTCTGGCAGGCTGTTGGCTTTGCGCTTGTATGTTCAAAGCACCCTCACGCGTCATGGGTCTCGCACGGTTGGCTGGCAACGGCTGTTGGTAGTTTTCACGTCCACACAAGCGTAGGCTCTGATATGGACTTAATTAGTTTACACTTGTGCCTTGAGTAAGACTAAAGATCTTGGAGACGGGTGGTAACCGGACCACCCTGCGTAATCCATCCTTGGAGCCATCCGCCTTCAGCTGGACGGAGATCCGGGGGCAGATGTCGGTGCCCCCCCCACCACCTCCCTACCACAGGACCAATGTCATTCCAGCCCTTGTTTCCCCCCTACAGTCCGTGGTCAGGAGAACGGCCTGGACAGCAGCAAGGTAGCTGGGATCGCTGGCCGAGGCACGGAGCGAGGACGACGAGGCAGAGGAAGAGGCAGGGGCGCTCTTGGTAAGTTACTTTACTGCAGAAAAGGGGTTGTCGTCCCTTGACCGGACGACAACAGTCTGGCGGATCCAACCGTTGTGACTGTCTCTTGGCTTTGTTAAAACATTTGTCATATTTCCTTGTACCGTTTCTGCCCAAGAGCAAAGTGTGCCTGAAATGTAAACAATGGCAATAAATGGCTTGTCTTTTTTAATCAATGTGTGTCAGTCTAGACAGAGTTTATGGACGCCACAATAGTGAATGACCATGCCACACCCGACTCACACAATTTGCTTATGCAGAATCGACTAGAAGTTATATGGGTAACGGAAGGAGTGACATTAGTGGAGCCCGGAGATCACCTAGACCAGGGTCTTCCTTAATGATCTACACATGTACATGTATTTACGCTTTATTCTTTGGTATAGTTCTGCTTCTAGGGATGGGCTTGCATGCATTTTGTAGTTTTTATTTAATGTGCTTTTTGGCCACCGACGGGTGTGTTCATCAGACCTGGACATGCTTTTGAAAGGGTTTAGAGCTCAAAGCATCCTACCAAGTGTCGTCTGTCACTTGGCTCCAGTGTTGTCAGACTTCCGGTGTGCTGGCCAAAAATGCATTAGGACAAATTGGAGCCGCACTGTTTCTTTGGTCAGCAGAATACATCCTGGCGAGTCCTGTTTATTGGCTCGGCATATAGTATTGTCAAGCAACCACAAGGATGGGTTATTGCCTGTGACACGCATACCAGATTTTTGAGTTGATCAAACGGATGTATGCTGCTGACAAATATGTCTTGTGTGTATGACCTGCTGGTGCACGTTGTGTATTTCAACCCTTTAAGTACCTATGGTACTGCTGTTGAAATACAATGTGCGGGAGTTAACGCATTGTTCTGAACATGGTAATGCCTGTTTATTTTTACTATAATATGATTCCATGATATGATTTTTGGTTCAAATATTTGTAAAAAATAAAATCCTTGTCTAATGAGTGTGCTTTTTTTTTTTTTTTCCAACTCTTTTCTAAAGATGGCTCTCTCCTCCCCGGCCCAGCGCTGGCTGGAAGGCGGGGCGGCAGATTCTCTGCACAAGGCATGGGGTAAGGAAGCACTTGTACCGCCTCAAAAAACAATGCCCTCTTATCTGTTGCCATGGTCACCAGAGAGCAGGACCCCCAGCCCCACAGCTCATTGTCCAGCGTTAATCCACGGGAGCCACGCCACACCGTAGGCCAATGAGACGGAGCTGTGTGGGCGGGACATGGCGTCTGTAACTCAACACCTCACCGGCTGCATCTTGAAGCACGCTTTTGAAGGGCACATTTTTGACTCGCAAGACTTGCCGTTAAATTTGGGACAAACCCAAACGGTTATTCTAAAACGGTACTGCTGTCTGGCCATGGCATGTGGTTTGAGGCGCGTTTTTCTTTTTGTCCTGTTCCATGTAATGTTTTGCTCTTAGTAAAGATTTTATTTGTTTGTCTAGAAATGATTATAAGACGGGGCTTGTTTCCTGCTTCCGTCGTCACTATTATTCCTCGCAAACTCCATGGTATATTGAGTTAATTAGTGGCTAAATAATCGTGTCGTTAGTTAAAATCCAAACGTGTCTCAAATAGGTGTGCTGTGGTGCTCTTCCTGTCCACAGTATCAACAGCACCACAAATCGTCAAGGCTGTGTGGATGTGTATATTTAGTATTGCATGTTGCCTCCTTTTTTTCCCTCCCTTTTTTTTAATATCTACCCACTAACTGCCTATTGTAGTGAACTAAAACCTGCAGCAGCCACATTTCGGCTCCAAAGACACACCGCACAACGCCAGTGAGTGTGGTTGTTTTTGCAAGCGAAGGCTGTGCCTCAGCCTGGCTTACAGTTCAAGTAGCACACTAATTTCTTCACTCTTTTGCTGTAAAAAGGTCAACGAGCGAGGTATCAATTGTGTGTTCTTGTTGCACAGTGTTCAATAAGGTGCGGTATTCCACATGGATCCAATGTGTTGAAGACGTGGCACGCCTTTTTCGCTTAGACAGCGGTGTATGCGGTCTGTTTACAGAAGATGGCCTTTTATTACAACTACCTTACTTAGAATGCCTGCTGGGATTTGAGGCTCACAAGGCCCTTAAGCTTGCATAGGTGTAGGAAGTGGAGAAGGTGTATGTTGCGTAAGAGCTCCTCGTCCATCCGTCAGGTGTGCATTCATGCTCCTGCTTTGCCTCCTGTAGCTGTGTAGTTGGCTACTTTAAGGGAGCGCTTACTGCACTGCTGTGCGTTCTATTTGGATCACAGGCAACCAGGAGTCTTCTCTGCTACATCCTAGAATCACAAGGGATGTTTTGTTTCGGGTTGTTTCTTTTATATTCATTTAGTAATTTGAGACAGTGAGATTTGACGCTTGAATTTGGTTGTGTGTGCCGTTCCTCTCGGTACCTGGGAATAAAGCTAAATAAGCCTTGAGCCTTCCCCCGTGATCACACAGTGAGGTGGTGGCACACCTGCGGTGCCGTGTTCAGGTGATGCGTTTCGAGGAAAGCACACAGAAATCTGGGAGAGTAACCCGAGAATATGCTGTTGTTCTTGTAGACTTGCTAAAAAAAAACCCACAAATGAAATGCATCCTAAATGACCCCGTTGTTTTGCTGCTTATAATGAATGCTATTTTTCCTCTAAAGCCAGATTGATAAAGAGGCCAGATATGATTTTGCAGGGGATACGAGGTGAGTGTACTTCCCACTGTGTGAATCTTGCTTTCCGTGTGGCGGGTTTTTATTTTGAGTGCCCAACATGTGACTGATGTGACTGCTGCTGTTGCGTGCGGGGAAGCGTCAGGAGCAGCTGCTCCTCAACACTGGGAGTAAGCGCCGGTTTGCTCGCATGCCACTGGTATGCAGATGTACGTTAGGAATGCTTACATTCTCTCTTAACAAGGAGCTTTTGTCTCGAGGAAGGGGGTGAGTGGGGGCTCCTCAACGGCGAGGCATCGCACGCTACTTGGGTGTGCTAGTCTGGAGCGAGCGGAGATGGTCGTCTATCTTTAACGTGGGATGTTCTGGCGGGCGTATACAAGACGTCCTCGGTGTAACTCACTGACGGGTGGGGTTGGTGGTCGGCTGTAGACGAGCTGAGAAACTGAGGGCCGCCGCTAGGATGTGTTCCTGCTTCTGGGTCCTTCCTGTTTAACGCCTTCCTTTTGCATGTCCTCGACTTGCTCTGACGGTGACCATGTCGCCTCAACCCGCTATCTACTTCCTGTTGTTGCTCACTTCCTCCCTTGTGTTGCCCTGTCCTACAAATAGCATCTAGTTTATGTGACCGCAACGGCTTTGAGGATGTGTGTGTTTGTGTGTTTGTTTACCAGGGGGGGGAAAGAGGTTTATTCACACGTAAACCTAAAATAATAATCAAACCAATGTATTGTTACAATTACATTTACAAAGTGTTAGACAGTAATTGCCATGGTGTGGATGTTCTGGGGAATAACTGGGTGGTTGGGAGTGGATTCTTTTTGCACAGGCAGTGCAGCCCGCCCCGGCCGGCGTGCTCTTGTGTTGTGTGGCCTTGTCGTCCTCGTCCAGTAAGACACGGGCACAGGCGGGGTAATTAAGAAATTCACCACACGCTCGTCTCTCCTCCCCCTTTGCCAGGACCTTCAACCCGGCGGACTACACCGAGCCAGCCCAGACAGAGGAGAGCTACGGCGGGGGCAACACCTGGAACAGCACAGGAGGCGGCGAGCCCGGCGACGCGGCCCGTAAGTCTGGGGGTCCTTTTGGCCCTGCATTACAATGTGGTTGCTTTTAGAGTAGTCCTCTCAAATGTTTTCATGGCACTTATGTCACTCGCTATCGGTGAATGATGTGACGTTATGGGGACTGAGACTGTGGCCCATTGATGAAGGAGCTTGCAGTATTATGAATGTTAAGGACTGGGGGTCAGTGGTAGTTTTCCCGTCACCCAGCAGGTCACCCAGCAGCTGGTTGTTCCGCCAGAGATGGCAGGCAGAGCTAGCGCAACAGATTCTGTCTTCAACTCGCTTGTGTCTGAGAAGCAGTCTCTGCTAGTGTCTGTCAGAAAAGCAACTGCCAGCTGACTGGCGACGCTGTAGGAGATTGACACTGCAGGATTACGACTTGAATGCATCATCTTGAAAACGAGCCCCCCCCACCCCCCTAACAAGACTACTGAAGTCCAGCTAAATAAATAACGGGTTTAAATAAATAATTTTTTGTGGGATTGACATGAACTACTCGTTAACCGCGCGGCATGTTGCTTCGCAGGCTCTGAGCTCACCCCGGGAGAAGCAGCAAATTACCAGCCCAAGTTCGACTCCGCTCCTGGTCAGTCTGTTGCCCGTTTGTTTTTTTTCTCCATACATATTTCCCTTTGAAGCTCTGTTGTGCCAGAGATATCAGTGTTGTTGCCTTTGATCCGCAGGGCCCTGGAGGACTGCCACAGAGGAATGGGGCACAGAGGACTGGAATGAGGATGTGAGTACCCCACCAACCCTCCAGCCCCCCACAGCATCCATGAAGCAAGGTGGCTCGGTTTGCTCCACACCGGACCAGGTGCCAGGTCTGTAGTGTTCTAATATCTGGTGCTCGTGTTGTGATTCCGCAGTTGTCTGAGACCAAGATCTTCACGGCGTCCAACGTAGCGGTCGCCGCCGCGCCTCCACCTCAGGAGAACGTCACCATCACCAAAGGACAGAGGTGGGTGGAGACGTCTGTGTTCATGAGTCCCGTCGTGTACGTTGCTCAACAGTGGCCGATACTCGATGTGTAGTGAACACTGGGCGAGCGTTTGTCGATCTCGCCCACGTTCAAGTGCCGACATGCGGCTCAAAAATCTCCACTCCCACGTTCAAAGTTGAGTTTAACAAGAGTGCAGCTTCACCCTACCTCCGCTTTTTTTTTTCTTTTTTCTTTTTCTCCCCCTTTTCAATTTTAGTTAAAAATAAACCCCCACGACTCACCATGTTCCATTGTGCGATTCTGCCTGTCTGAACCCTCTCTGCTTTCCCAGGATCGACCTGGCGGTGTTGCTTGGCAAGACTCCACCGTCCACGTCTGCTGAGGCGGACGTCGCCCCCCAGGAGGCCGGCCAGCCCGCCTCCCTCAACCAGTCGCTGGTGTTCAGCAACTCCAAGCAGGGCGTGCCCCTGTCCCCGGCGGCCCCCAGCGCCCCTTACTCCCAGCAGCACAGCATGGTGAGGGGTCACACGGGTTGCAGCACGAGCTGTTTTTAGACTGGATGAGTGTTTGAAAACCTCAGTGAGGCATGGCATAAAACCAGCTATCTGTGTGGCCGAGCATTCAGCATTTTTCTTACACAATACATTTAAGCCATCACTGACCGTTTTGTATTAATTTTCTGTAGTGTGTAAAATTCATAAGAAAATGCATTGCGGTGGCCCCCTCTGTCACTGTGCTCATCCAGCCATTACCATTCATCATCCCTGCCAGCAGTAGTACTCTGTTGT
>OMLJ01009582.1:3473-15087 GCA_900302595.1 Gadiculus argenteus | reverse complement strand
GGGGGATTTCTGGGGGTGCATAGGCAGGAGGTGTGAGGGGGTGAAAGTGTGTCCCTTCTGCAATTGGCTGTGGGTTTAAGTATCTCATTATGCGCCCCCATTGTTCCTTTGTTGGCCCAGAGGTATAAATATGGGGCAGTAGGCCCAGAGGGCGACAGTTAAGGAAGACTCTCTCCTCTAAAAGAGACCCCATCAGCAGATTCAACACCGTAGAGCTCTGAGACAAGTTTAGCACGTCGACTCTAGAGAACCAAGGCCTGAAGAACCTTAGAGCCCAAGTAGAATCTGTCACTCCTCTCTTCATTCTCCAACCTTTTGCCAAAGTCATTACCCACCACTTGGGTCCTACTTCTTGTATATTTCTTTGTATTTTGAGTTTTCTTCCTACCCTGACAAGATGGATTCAGACGCCGGCTCCACCTCCAGCCGCTCCTCATCCCCAGACCTGATCGTGGACGATTCCGTCGGGAGCTTCTTTTCCAACAAGATGTTCCAGCAGTACTGCCAGGAGCAGCGGGCCAACCTGGAGTCCGGCCCGGCAGGCAGGAAGGGCCGCTGCTCGGAGGGCGACCAGCACCAGAACGGGTCAGAGGGAGACAAGGAGGAGACGCAGGACCTCAGGCTGAAGGTGAACAGCCGGGAGCGGAAGAGGATGCACGACCTGAACCAGGCCATGGACGGCCTGAGAGAAGTCATGCCCTACGCCCAGGGCCCTTCCGTCCGCAAGCTGTCCAAGATCTCCACCCTGCTGCTGGCCCGCAACTACATCCTCATGCTGTCCAGCTCCCTGGATGAGATGAAGAAGCTGGTCGGGGACGTGTACGGCGCCCAGAGCCGCCCCTCGGCCCACCCCAGGATCAGCAGTGCGCCGCCCTCCCTCTCCCTGCCACTGCACCCTCTGGCCCAGTCCCTGCACTCCCTGGTGGGCAGCGCCGCGCCGGCTCCCCCACCCCCGGCTCCGGCGCCCCACTCGCCCCCCACGGCCAGCTTCCTGGGGTTCCATGCCCCGGTGCAGGGCCTCCTGAAGGACTCGCTGCACCTGAGCAGCTGCTACAGGCACTTCCCCGGGATGCCCTGCCCCTGCCCACTGTGCCAGCCCATGCCCAACCCCGCCTCGTCCTTGCACAGCCTGGCCATGATCAAGTGAGCAGGCGTTGTGTGAGCAGACTGAACTTTATGGCTGCTCGCAGGAGGTGGTGACCTGGACTGATGTAATCCTGGCGGGGGCCAGAGCTTGTGAATATTGTATATATCTGTTGTTGTTATGGAGACTGCTGCTATTTTTATACATGATCTCTTTTGCTTTGTTATACTGAGAAGCTCTAAATGCACTAGGAATGTGTCAGATTGGCAAAAGATTGTTGCCTAAAATGTATCTGATTCATGTGAGCTGAAGAAATGTTAACACAAATGGTATGGGATTTCTATTTTCTTAAATTAAACTTTTGTCATAAAAAACCTTGTTTCTGTCATCCTTGTATAACTTTCTATAACTTTGGATAATCTTTCACTTTTTAATCTTACCTTTTAACTTTATAATACCTTTCATTTTAGGTTCAAGGTATTATAAGGGATGTCAAACAGTTAAGCAACAACCCTTTTACACAGAAGCAAGTACCGCACAAGGGAGAATGTAATTATCTGAATACTAATACTTCTTTAACTAGGCCCGGAGGGTTATTTTGACATAACAGACGGGGAAGGGGAGCCAGGGAAGTAAAAAAAAAAGAAGCAGTTGCGTTGCTAACTAGGGAGCAGGGACAGAAGGGCCAGACAATGCCTGGGCCGAGGAGCTGAATGTGTTGTTCTGCAGCTTGGGGACCATCCATCTTCACCTCAACAGGGTGTAGGAGATGAAAGGATGACACAGGCGCCACGGCGTCACGTCACTTTTGTCCGACGCGCCGGAGAGACATGGCCGTCTCTCGACCTGTCATCCCCGCGCCCGCTGGATTTGTCACTGTCCCCCGCTTCAAAGAGTAAACGCGTAACTAGGGAAAATATGAATCCGGGAGGCGATGGGATGAGCCCTTCTGAGAACATATGAATGTCTCTATAAAGAAAAATATCTGAATTTATTGTAGGGTAATAATATAGCGCCATAGCACTTTATAGTATCCTCTTAACTGCTCCGAACCTCGTTGGTTTTGGTATATCATGATTTTGGTATATCATGATGCAAGCACACTCACACACACTCACACAATAATAAGAATAATAACAAGTGCAATGTTTGATTTCTCTAAGTAATGATTAATCAACTGATCTGCAAACATAACCATTATACAGACTGATTGCCAAGGACATAATTTAACCAAACAATGGAACAAGGGCCGGCCCTCACTTAGCAACAAATCAAGCGTGTAAAATACATGCTTATCCTCCCACGGCTGACAGATGAGCTCGCCGCGATAGGCAGGGGAGATGAAGAGATGTTACTCCTTTTCACCCACCTCCCTCCCCTCCCTGCTCCTCCTCCTCCACACAGGGACCCTGAATGGGGTCCAACAAAAGCCGCCCAGGAAACACAAAGGCCGGGGGAGGCCATGCTCTCGTGCCTGGGACACAGGCCTCCTCCATTCAATCTACATTTCATCATGGTAACAAGCACCGCCGAGCCAAAAGCCGTGACACCTTGCTTACCACAATAGCGGTTAGCTCTAATTTATGAGGCTATTGACACTGTAAAGAGCCCCTGTCAGTACTAGGGGATTGTCAGCTGTAGGCCATCCCAGTGGGGGTGGAGGCAGCTGCTAACCCTGGGCCCGGCGATGGGGCTTCTGTCGTTGGAGGGGTGTGTGGGGTGGTGTGTGTGTGTGTGTGTGTGGTGAGGGGAGGGGGGGGTTACTAGCGCTGCTGCATCACCTGGTCCCCGGTCCCCTGACACTGAGACCCCGGGTCCTCCCACACACACTCGCTGGCTTTATTTGGGCACAGGTGGGAATGGGAAGCAGAACACATTGTGGGGATTAGTGGGGAACTGCCTCCCCTTTTGCTGGAGGTGGATAATTAGACACATTGACTTGTGCAAAGCTGGTGTTTCCTGATCGTCACCAGATGGTATTAACCCACGGTGAAGGCGTGAGCAGCATGGAGTGTGCGGGTGTGTCTGGGTGCGGTGCGTACATCAAGCGTAATGGATATGCATCTTAAATCAAACAATATGACCCGGTGCCTCTGTGTGTGCTGTTGTGGTCCACTTAGTTGTTCTGAGCGTATGATAGCTGATAATGGAAACATTGTTTTCATAAAGGCTATTGTGTGCAGCTTTGATTTTGTGACATTATGTCAGAAAGATGGAAACTAGGCTCATTTTGTAACAATATTTTTTGAGCTACCATGTGAATTTAAAGTTATGGTTATGATGATTGCCATTGATCATGGTTAAAATTGATAGTTTTTTAGGAGTAAGAAAATGTAACCAAATACATGTGTGTCTTTCTTCCACCACTACATTACACTAAACCAAATTAAAGTGAATTGTGCAAAACAGAAACTCCCTACTTACGTTACGCTCCTTTGACTTCATATCAACTTTCATAATACCACGTTTGTTTTCGCGACGATGAACGAACACGTTGACGGACACTAAACTGACAACCGAATATAATTCCATGTCATATGGCTAAATCCTGCTATTGCCATGCAGACATATGGTTAACTGATTCCGTTTAACTGATTCAAATACTAATCAATAGTGGGTTTTGCATTCACCTTGGATCAGTAGAGCCCAGTTAATTAGAGGACTGAAAGACCCAATTAGTTGGGATTGAGCGGCTGGA
Source organism: Gadiculus argenteus (assembly GCA_900302595.1). Classification (NCBI taxonomy): domain Eukaryota; kingdom Metazoa; phylum Chordata; class Actinopteri; order Gadiformes; family Gadidae; genus Gadiculus; species Gadiculus argenteus. Next base: position 11,305 of record OMLJ01009582.1, on the reverse strand, counting down.
CAGGAGGGACATATTGAGGAACATATGCACATATTGTGCAGCGTCTGGCTGAAGCAGGACTTCAATTAAGGGAGAACACTCATCCAATAGCTTGCAGTCTGACCTATTTTCATATACAACAGTAAAGGCTGTCTCCTTTTCACCCCGGAGGAGGGAGACCCAGATGGGAGGTGGTCCGCACACGTATGCACGTGCACACACGGGCAAGTTCACACAGAAATAGTAACAATATAAAAATTGTACAGAGATATTCAGGTGAGAAAGGCTTGACCCTGATTACACTGATTGAGGAGCACATTGAGAGGGGGCTTCATTTGGATGCACAATGGCATTTAGTTTCTTTCATGGCTCAACCCCCTGAATACAATGGCGAGCATTGAGGTCCCAATTAACCAGAGCTCAGCCCGGGAGCGCTTCAAAGAGGGCTTCTATGTTCCAATGTCAAATCTCAAGACCAATGGTGATTCTGTTTTCAAACATAAACTGTATACTGTCTTCCTATATAATGTTATTAAGATAGAAATTTTATTCAAAAAATCTATCAAATTATTAATAAATAACAATTAATTGTTGAGGTTAATGTTACTTTCTGTAACATTAAACCATTTTGGTGTGTTTTTTGTTTTTATTTCAATAATCGATTGTTTGTATATTTTGCACAGGTTATTTTTTGGCTGTGATACAACTAAGGTGTCCTAAACTATAGGACGCCTTAGTTGTATCAAAGGAGTAAATAAGTAAAATGCAATGGAATGTGGTTCCGTTTATTATATATTGCTTTCTGTCTTTATTTTATTTCGTAATTGCATCAGAGCATGAAAAAATATAGCTCACAACGATGGAAAACATTTAACCCCTCCGCTATTGGTATAGCTTGTGTACGCGTTCTAGTTCGGTTTGTCCTTTCACAGCTTCCGTAGTTAGTGCTGAAAATGCTATTTATTTTTTCGACTAAAGCAATAAAGTAATATGGTTACATTGAAAACATCTTGTATTGCATTTCAAAAGTCAACATTACCTATATAATATTATAAATATGCGTAATAGATGACCTACTTGTTTTTCATTTTTTACCGTTGGGGTTAGAGTTCGGTAAATATTGATGATGTCATCGTCTGAAGATGGCTGAAGGGTGAGAAAGTCGCAAAATACTTTTTGTTTTAAACATGTAACCATGAATTGGCATCGAACGATTTTATGCTATATGTTGTTGACTGTCAGTTAGCAGCACGTCGTGTTGGTTTGATTTGAACAATGCATCGTGGAACCCTGCACAATAACGAGGAAGTCTGATCTGTTTACCAAAACATTGCGCCAGCTGTTTAGCATTAGCCTAGCCAGTGAGATGTCCTGCGTTCGCTACGGGACAGAGGCACCGCGACACGTCTCAATATGACCCAAAGCATTATTCATTAAAGGACATGAATACAGTGGTGGTGGGATTATAATAGCGAGCGCCGGACTGCCACAGCGGTAGTCATTGCAATACGCGACATCCTGGCTAACTAGTTTAGCATTTGAAGCAGTTCAATAACACCATGAAACAACCCCCTCGACACTCTCCTACATGTCAGAGCTTGGTGTTTTACTGTGTTTAGTAATGGCCTGTCCATTCCGTACAAAGTTTTTGTAATTGTAGTTTGTACATCTGATTTATACTGTGTATATCACGTTAGCTATGTTCTTGTTTTTTATTGTAGAGAAAATTGGTGGGGAGGCTGGTTTCAGCAAAGCATCCAGGCCGTCAAAGATAAGGTAAGAGGTCAGCCCAAGTGGAAATCGATTCTCTCTATGCTGTGTGTTTAAGTAGTGTCACCTAATTCAATGCCATCATTCTGTTCCTCTCTTGCAGTCGTCTGAGGCCTATGAATTCATAAAACGAGATCTGACAGAGTTCTCCAATGTTGTACAACATGACACCGCCTGCTCAATTGTGGCCACAGCCAGCGCTGTCAGAAACAAACTTGCGGTAACATATATATCCTGAATATAAACTGAATCACAGCTCTGTTATGCACTTAAAGACGTTTTAAACTGCTAAGGTAAAAACTGCTAAGGTCAGATAGATGAAAAATGTACAGCTACTTGAAAACAATGCCAATTTCATAGCAATATATTAATCAAATTCAAGGTTTAAACGTCTGTATAAACTGTATTAATTAAAATGTATATGATATAAACTTGTCATCATGGCCTATGACTTGATATATTCTGCATTCCCTCATACAACGTGTGACCTTTTTACATGAATAGTATTTTTAGTATTATTATTTTATGTTTTCAGGTTGAGGGCTCCTCAGAGACAACAGAAAAGGTGAAGAAGGGACTTTCGAGTTTCTTAGGGGTGATAACGGACACTCTAGCCCCTCCCCCGGACATGACAATCGACTGTGATGTCATCACTCTCATGGCGACTCCGGCAGGAACCACCGAGGTCTACGACAGCAACAAGGTGGGCCATCATTCGTCTTCGCTGTGTGGATGGGGGACAGGATAGTCTGATGGTTGGTGTGTTTGACTCCCTGCTAAAAGGTCCTGGGTTTGAAGCCCGATTCGGTTCAGTACGCATTAGGCATCCTTGAGCAAGAAGCCTCAACCCTACCTGCATTTGATATGTGCATCATGTGCAATATGTGCTGTACAAGTAGCTGTACATTTGTATCTAGCTAACCTTAATTGAAAGCAGTTGAATACATTTATTTTAATGTGCATTATAATAAATGCATTGTAAATCGTGTTTGAAAAAAGCCTCTGCTAAATGACTTCATTCTTATTAGTAGTATTTGGGTTGAGATGGATTGAGTGTTAGAATCCCCACCTGGTTTACCAGGTATATCATTCTCACTGCAGGGTTTAAAGTTTCCTGTCGCCACAAAGGATTTCATTGTTTTAGTTCCAGAGAGGCTGTCTTTAGCATCCAGGGATGCTAAAGTCTAATACTAAAATCTGAATAAGTAGCCTACTCCAGTACTTGTTGTTTTCACTTTGTTTTGTTCATAGGTGTGCAAAATAAGTCAGATAGTTTCCACCTATGCATGTTCATATATCAAAGTCAGTTTAACCTGTATTGTGTAGGTGTGTATTACAATCATACCAGAGCTCCACTGGCTTTTTACTGTTGTAGAGCTAACATTATACACTTTATACACAATGTGTTGGACTTCTAATGTTGAATAACATTTAGAATCATGACACATTTCCAGTTTAATTGAGTTTAACCCAGGCTACACCTGTTGGGTGTAGCCTGGGTACACTGTTGGCCCAGGCTACACCTGGGCCAACAGCTCAGCGCTGGCGGAATAATTTTTTGCAACAGCGAAGGCTTTATCTTGGACAATTTAACTATTCATCAGTAATACATTCTTGCCTGAAATAGACATGCATACATGTCAATATAAAATGTATTTATAAGATGTAGGAAAAATTACTTCAAATTGACAATGTTTTTGGACTCATTTATGGTTTGTTAATACTTGTTTACTTGAGTACATGTATGCACCTCCAGTAGGAACTGGGCAGGATGGTGGCAACAAGGAAGTTCATATGATGACACTGAAATCTGCTCCCACATAACATTAGAAATTATTACTTTGATATGTTTCAATACCAATGGTTATGTGTAACATTTGAAATGGTTAGGTTTAGGTAAAGGTCCACATTTTGGCGTGGGTTCCATGTACAATGACTTTCCTCATTATGTGAATACCGGGCATAGCCCATGGCAATTGTACCAGACGATAGGCCTACACATACCAACATGGTAATAGCAAGATGACCGGCACTTATTTTTATAGTTCTTTAGTGGCCTATTTTTTGGTTGTGGAGGCTTTCCTGCGACGGAGAAGGCTAAAGGCCCACCGAATAAAGATAAATCAAATGGACCAATAGGTTTTTCCTTAGTAGCAGAATAGTTAAGTGCCATTTTCTACAGAAAATAGTTTTACAAACTGAATAATGTGACGATGGAAGTATTAGCATGATGATACATACTTGTTGCTAACTGGTGAACGGTATGATGTCACCAAAATTCATAATTCTTTCATTATTAAAAATATCAGGCTGGCAATGGAAAACATGTTCAGAAGCAGCGTCTTCTGGGAAAACGATATGTTTTGGTTAACTGGATAATTCCAGTCATGAGGTGTGGTTTGGCTTTGCAATGTACTCCTTATGATACAGTGTGTGTGTGTGTGTAGTATACTGTATGATACTCACTACAAAGGCCCTTTGAAGACCTAATGATAACGCGTTAATTCAGGCGGAAAGTTGTCTGCCATTTGAAACTTTAAATACTTTCTTCCCCTGTAGTCTAAGTAGTAAATGCAGGCACATGACAAGCTTGTGGTAGACAGAGAGCCATAGCTAAGCCTTCTATGTCTCCCTTAGGCTCGACTCTACAGCCTCCAGGCCGACCCGGCTACCTACTGCAATGAGCCCGACGGTAGGACCCCTGACACTGGCGAGTCATCAAAGTCATCTTAGTGGTTCAAATGACTTGTTGACTGTGACTGTTTTGATGGCCTCATCTCACTGTTTTGACAATAATATTTACATATAAATGCCACTCAGTATAATAATAATAATAATAATAACAATAATAATAATAATAATAATAATAATGATGATGATGATGATAATAATGTTTTATAATAAATGTAATAATGTATTTGTAATACATATAATACATATTTTACCACTATTTAATGAGGTAAAATAAGAAGTAATCTGGATAAAAAGTGATAGTAAGTAATGGTACATTTGTTGGGTGGATACTGAAAGCTGCTAAGTGGGTCATTCTCTGTCATTGGTTTCTGATTTTCCACCTGGCCTGTCTCTGCCCAGGTCCCCTCGAGCAATTTGACAACTGGCTGTCCAGTTTCAGTATGGAGGAGAAGAAGGGAGACGTATCAGAGCTTCTGGTCAACAGTCCCTCAATACGAGCCCTATACACAAAAATGGTACAATGTTTTACTCATATGAATTGTTGGATTGTGGTGGCCCTTTTATTTAAAGAGGAATTCATGAGTTTTAGACGCATGACAAATTTGTGTTTTTACACAGGTGCCAGCAGCAGTGGCTCATTCAGAATTCTGGCAGAGATATTTCTACAAGGTCTTTCAGTTGGAACAGGTAAATTGCCTTGCCTCTAGTGCCTAGAGTCGTGCCATGGCTTAGCGTGGCACGACTTGGTTTGGTTCCAGGCATGTTGTGTTTCCATCTAGAATTAAGTAACTCTTCAACGTGGGAGAGTCGTAATAGCACGCATGCGCGAAACTGCAGTTATGTACTTATCCACGCGATAAACAGACAGGGCTACACACAGGAGCGTCTCCACCTCTGTCACGGCCCACGTGTCTTCTTGCGTGAACCTGCCATGTTCAATAATCAATCATTATTGTTGACTGAACGCTGAACTGAACTGATGCTAGTATTTAAAGTCGGGTGTCGGGGGTTCAAGCTCGGATGTCTCGACCATCATTATTCGTCCAGTGGCGTCACTCTCTGGCCAATCAGTGGCCAGCAGCCCGTTTACGTCACACCAAAGTATCAGATCAGCTCTCTTGGAACCTTGACGGAGGTGAGACAAAAAAAGTACCAAGTACCAGGTTACCTCATTTTGGTGATTGAAACAGAATAAAAGGCGGGCTAAGTCGAGGCGAGTTGAGCTGGTACTGTCGGTGGAAAAGGGCCATATTTCTCCTTTTTGTTTCCAACGTGAGACACCCCTCAAAACAGGCAAGCTCAGTTTGCAGTTAGCCAAACACTGTGACATAGGCGCCGCCTGCTGGACAGTACACATTATGACACCTAGTTAGACGTTGAAGATACGTGCTGGCTTCTTACTCCAATATTCACATTCCTTAAGCAAAAACCCTAACCCCTCTGTGCATTAATTTAAGTAATCTTGGATAAGCTTCTACTGAATAAATTAATAGTAAATAACCTAAAAATAAATCTAGAAGGGAAATGAGAACTGAACGTACTGTGCCTCATCACTCATATGCAAATGTCAATCACAAGGAGGAGGCGAGGAGGCTGGCCTTAAAGCAGAGAGCAGAGCAGACCACCCACTCGGAGACCCTGGGATGGGAGGAGGAGGAGGAAGGTAATGTCGGACCACCCACATCACACTCACTAACCCCATTAACCTCTGTAACACCAGTGACCTGTCTCTCTCTACCACCAGACGACTTCCTGGGCACCACGTCGTCCAGACTGGATTTCACACCCCCGCTTGACCCCCAACATCAGAATAACAGTGACGGCACCGCTGCACAGGTTTCCCCGTCCAGCACGACCAGCACCATCATGTCCCCGTGCGGTGAGCGGGACACCACCATGTCAGTCAGCAGCGACAGCGTCAGTCTCCCCACGCAGCTGGAGGTCCTGAAACCCGAGCCCGGTGTCGCCGCCACCGCTGTCGCTACAGAGCTGGTGCCCAAAATGACCATGGTCCACCTGGAGAAACCCCCAACGGACAAGACGCAGGAGGACCAGAGCCCCGCCCTGAACATTCCTCCACCTGCCCAGGCCCGGCCAGAGGCCAAAGCCCAGCCAGAGAAGACCGTAGACCGAGCTCCGACCCGGGCCTCCGCCTCCGGCACAGCCTCGAGGCCGGAAACCACCAAGGAAGAAGGACCCCAGGACCTGAGGGTGTTTGAGCTGAACTCGGACAGCGGGAAGTCCACGCCATCCAACAACGGCAAGAAAGGTAAGCAGAGAGCCCCCACCTTCACTGGAGCAGTTAGCTGGTAGTAGTCAGTGGTTTGGGGAAGCTAAATGTTATCATGTATAATTTTGGAAGCCCAAATCGTAATTTTGAGTTTGATTAAAGGTTGTATCAGCGATTCTAAGCCGAAACATAAATGATCCCATTCATCTTATCTTTCCTCACGATCTGCTAGCTGCTGTTTTTTTTTATGTCCTGCTAATGGGGAGGACAGCTAGCGGATTGTGAGGAAAGATCAGATGAATCGCTGCTACAACCTTTAAGATTCAGCAATTGAAAGGCACATTTTAAAATGAGGTATATCGATGCAGACATACTTTTAATAGCTCCGATAGATGACATCTTGGTGGCAATGTACAATATTTAGTGGAGTTTCACTGTTATTATTTTTTATTGCGTCACAGCCATTTTTTAGGATGCTTGCTTCAATATTGATAAATATTTGATGAGCAAACAAATGGGCCCGGTCTCATCGATGCTGGAAGGGTTTTCCAGCAGTTCATGTGATAATTTCTCCTGCTCCCTCCAGGTTCCAGCACGGACGTGAGTGAGGACTGGGAGAAGGACTTCGACCTGGACATGACAGAGGAGGAGGTCCAACTGGCCCTGTCTAAAGTAGAGGCCTCTGGAGAGGTGAGCACCCCTTACAGACCATATGAAACTGGGATTCACCTAGTTTAACCTGGGCTTGTTATTTGCTCTAAAGCCTATGTGTTTTTTTTGCATTGGTCTGTGCAGGGGGCCAACATGATGAGACATTATATTGATTAGACGATTAGCTCATGTTTTTACTAATGAAATCCAGTAGGATCAATACTTTCCTTCCTGATCTCCCACTCCAGTTTCAGTTTCATCTACTAGAACATAGGAGGATGTTTCATTGAGTTTTTACACTTAACCTAAAATTGTTTTCCGTGCCTCTCCTTTTGCAGCTGGACGAAGACTGGGAGAACTGGGACTGATGGGAGAGCTTGCCGTATGCAGTATGTTGTCCACCATTAAAAACAAAAAAAAAGCTAGTTCCAGGCAGACGAACCATGCTTAATGTGTTTTCACTCCTTGTCTATTTTGCCACCATGTCATGAATGCTCGTGAAGGGGGG
>OMLJ01009572.1:1817-11861 GCA_900302595.1 Gadiculus argenteus | reverse complement strand
GTGCGTGCGTGTGTTAAAACATAAATTAAAAATGTGTGATCCAATGTTTCCACTTGAACAGACAGCTCAATAATAAGGCCCAATGTTTTCGTACATGTCATAGCCGGGCCAATCCGGGAAGAGCCCGTGGGAACACGTGGGGCTTCCGTAGGTGTCAAAGTGGATCCCCAAAAGAGACGAGCGTCTCCTCCCCTGGCGGTGGTGGCCGCGTTCCCTCTGTGACGACCACACCACCTTGTAGTTCTTCCCCTGGTTGCTGTCCCAATGCACACTGCCGCCCACCTCATAACAGATGGCGAACTCAATGCGCTCGTCCGGCACCAGCACATCTGGCAAAAACACCTCAAACGAGAACGTGTCGTGCTCGGTGTCTGGATACGTGCTCATGACGTACGCGCACGTCACGTTAGCGTGGCTCTTCCACGAGTCAAAGGTGACGCGCACGTTCACGCGTTTCTCCGGGGACAGGTTCTTCACTCGGACGGTCCCCGCCAGGGTCTTCTCCTTGAGCATGCAGTGCTCCAGGCACACGTTGCTCCACGCCAGCCGCCGGCGGAACTGCAGGTAGTCGGCGGAGGGTTGCGTGAAGTCCAGCACCAGTCTGTCCGCCGCCCCCTCCTCCTCCTCCACGGCCGACAGCCGGGCCGAGCCGCTGAACAGCTTCTGGATGTTGAGAGGGATCTCGATGGGGTCTTTGCTCCCCGAGAACGTCTTGACCCGGGTCAGCGACAGACCTTTGTGGTCCGCGAAGGACACTGACTTTTTCGTCTTTTTTTCTTTTTTGTTCTTGTCGTTGTGCAAAACGTCGTTTGAGTCGATACGGTGGTCGACCCCCCTCGGATGGGATGCGAATGTTAATGTGGGATTGAGGCAAGGTTTGGGGATCTTCCTGTAGCCGAGCTCCTCGTTGGACAGGTAATGGGGAAGGACCAGGTCGATCGGCATGTTTGCTTTACCAGGAAAGTTGAGTGCACTAAATAATGCAAAATAAACAAGCAGGGTCAACATGGTGTCTATATAAATAACGCAGACTATGCCTAAAGGCTACATGTTTTTAACAAACGTGTCACCAGTAGGATGGCCATACGCCAGCCAAACCAGTAACGTTAACCGACCTGTGCCTATGATCACTGCGTTATCTACCTTATCACGAATACAGATGAATTACAACTTTTACAAAATTTGACATTTAATAACGTTATGACATTAAAGCAGTTCCTGCGTTTTAAATACCCCGACTAAATAGCCTACCTACTACATGGATCATTTCGAATCGGTCCTTTTAAACTTACCTAAAACCCTGAGTTTGAAACATCTGAGAAGTTGGAGAGGCCTGCAGCAGTTGCAATCCTACTCTTCGATTGACAAATGCAAATTTGCAAATGTCTTGAACATTGTTTCGGCGTTATTGCTAATTTCCAAGATGTGACTTCACCGCATCGGTCGGTTGTGCAAACTGCATTGCTGATGGTTCTGCTTGCAGCCAGGATCAAACTTGTCTCGCTGGTGTTGCAAAGCTCACGCGTGGCTCACGTGAAGATCTGGCCTTAGCCAATCACAGTGAGCCTGGAGAGAGTGGTCGAGGTTGACCCTCCCACCCTGCTTGGAGCGGAGTGAACTCAGGAACAGGCCATATTTGAAATCCTGGCTGCAATTGCGTGATGATTGCAAGTACCGCATAAAACAATGTATTTAATTAACAAAAATTGACTAGCCTGGTTGGTGCATTTAGAAAACACATCAAGTCTGAATAAATTCCCCAAACACCAACCAAAATCAAATCATTTGATTTTGGTTGCACCATTGTACCGGTGCAGTTATGGTAGTCCTGTTATTAGAACTGCTTTATTTATGGATTTAAGAACAGAGTGGACAAATGAACTGGGCCAAGTCGATGTGTTACTTAAAACATTTAAACTATATCCATTGTAATTGATTCAATGATCATACAGCTGTAGAAGACCTGTGTTATCAGTGTTTGTTTGTTTTTACTGTTGCATCATTAATACAAACCACAAACAACTAGACTTACACTCATCAGAGTTACATAGGAGTACTCCAACAACACTTTTATTCTGCAGATATCAATAAACATATTTGGAACCATATTATAAATCCTAAAAAGTACTATATCGTCATTGATGGACTGAACGCTGCTACACTGCTAAGATCTGCTCCATCACAATGTCATTATGACATCAGTTAGAAGTTGTTGAATTGATTGGTGCAAAACCATACTCATTCACCACTAAAACATTGGAACGTTGAAACAATATGTTTTTTAGTTTCAGAATATATACAAATGGTCAAGTGTTAGTAATAGTTCAACTCAGAATAAGAGCATTACTATAGCACATTCATTCATTCCTATGCAGTATACTTGAAGTATTTTAAGTACATACCTTCAAATCTAGAATAAATACAAAATGATCAATGGGTCTGAAGTCAGATTAAATCTAGGTAATCTCTTTAACTATTACTTTCGATCTTTACATAGGTACATCTTAAATATAATCTTAAATGGTATCTCTGCAAACCAATTGTTTGAGTAGACTATGAGTTACCACATAGTGGTATTTACTCAACTAAGTAAATTTGGTTTTCTTCCAGTACAGGAATCTAATATCAGTAAAGTGGATACATAATAAATAAGGCCGCTGTGCAAACATTATTTTGAGAACATTAAGTCCTTTTTACTCAATAAAATGTAAATTACTTGCAAAGTGACATCACATGACCACCCCCTTTTGGGGAGCCAAAAGGCCTATGTATTTAGGCTACATATTACAATTGGTGAATTTGTTTTCATTAACAGAAGTAAAAGGTAGGCCTACATGAAAGGTTATTGTTTATTACGGCCACAAACATAATAATATCCAAGTTTTTAAAGTTTCTAAAAATGCCAAATAGGCTACAACGTAACGTATTAGAATATCAACATCAGCAAGCATGGTTTTCCATGTGGCCATAAGTGTTACATGAGGCCATTCATGTTGAGCCCAATCTGTCCACAAAGTAATGAAATATCCCGGGAGTTTTTGGCATGCCGATTATGCAAATATTTGAGTAGGGAGAATATTTGATGTCGCCTTACCCAAAGTGGCCTCAACAAACGTGGGGGCGGTGGGCAGGTTGTTCCATTGGGTAAGAGGGGTTCGGTCGGGTTGTAGCTTATTTGCTCACATCTATATTTGGAAATAGTGTAACTCCATGATTCAATCATAAAGTGAACGTTGTCTGATATAAGCTACATAACAGGGACAATTAGGCCTAATAGCCTACTTGCTATTAGGCCTACATGGAATTCATGAAGTCATGTTTTTGGTTCTTTATTTGATGTCAAACATGCAGTGGCGACATGTAAAAAAAAGGATTATTCATAATGATAATGATGATGTATATAGAGTGTCTAAAATGAACGTATTTAGGCCTAGCACATTTTAAACTGCAATAACATTTTAATACCTTTCAAAACAACAAACTTTACAAAGTGCTTGAGAATGTGCATTGAACATTTTTGTTTAAATACTCAAAGCTTATTTTCAATCTGCTGTGGGGAAGCGCACACTTATGATAAATCATTGAATAGGCTAATTTAAGGAGTGGGAAAGAAAAAAGTGTACATGCTACAATGTAATTGTATAGAATATATGCCGATTTTAAGCCTACACAAGTAAACAGTCAAACTGTCAGATACATTGAATAGGCTACATAGAAGAATTATGTAGGCCATTTGTTCTAAACTACACATTGGTTCAAGGGAAAATTATTTTTCCACCATGATCCTATCTAGTCTCAACGCTTGAAATTGAAATAATGAAACGCATAAGCTATTGATGAAAATATGAAGCAGGCTCATAGTGCATATAAACAATGCTGGCTAATCACACTCACACCTGTTGCCTGCGGGGTCAAAAAGAATTGCAATGTACAATATGACCCTGCGTTTTCAAACAAATTACAATAAAAACACTTTGACTTTTACTTTGACATAATATCACCCCTTTAATAAATGAATGTACCGGTAAGTATACCGTTAATTAATTAAAGGTACACTGTAATTTTATACTCCCATCTAGTGGTTATATTTTATATTGCATTCAAACGTTTACTGCTCTCTAGCGCCTCACGTTTTCAAATGTACGTTGCAACCTGTTGAAACTACGGCAGGCGGTATGTGTCAAGATTCAAAGTTCAAAGTTATGACAACAAAATGTCACGTATGCCACGTAGTGCTTTTTGTCCCTCTTGCAGTTCATAGACCAGAAGAACATGGCAGCCTCCGTAGAGCTTACCCGCCCTATGTAAATACATATAGGTGATTCTGCGCTCAGGAGGATAAGCGAGATTGTTGGCAGAGATAATTTTACACCAATGAGGACTTATTTATGAATGAAGATATTGATTTGAGGTAATAAATTACTTAAAACATTACACAGTGTCCCTTTAAGCTCACCACCCACAACTGCGTCGGTCACCGTGATTGAGCCAGCCCGCCCCTCGGGGTCACGGACCCGACAACATACGAGGAGCAGGTTGACTACTGAATGTGATATAACATTACCCGGCTGTTCATCCTACCACCAGCAGAGGGCAGTCCTAGTCTCATCAGATGCAGCCACACAGCCAGTGTCTCTGGGGTCATTGCTATACTAGTGTGGAAAAACAGGTAATAATTAGTTAAACGTTTACATTTCGAATTTCTTCGACAGACCAGGGTCTAGCCTACTGATTAAAGTAGAAATAGATCCTAGGAATTGTCTCAACACCAGTGCGGTTCAAGACTTATGTTAACTGATTTTCTTTTTACACTGGCTTTGAAGGGATGACGTACATTGAATTTCATTATTATACTCGACTACCCTATCCCTATCGTTTGTAAACGAATACATCTGCGGCGTCCCCTTTAAAACCAGAGACGCCTTCGTTGCGCATGCGTCGTACATATTATTCTTCCTGCTTTTTTTCTTGGCGTTTGGCAGCTAGGATGTGACCGATAGCTTCCCAGGAATTACATGCGTTGTTATTCAGTAGCAGACCCAGTGGAGATCCCCCGTCTGTCCACCACTGTCACAGTCAACTCCTCTTTCCACTGAAGGTGAGATCGTAATCCCAGTGTCAGTGAATCCTCTGTCCTGGTATTAAGTTATAATAAGGTTAGCTGTTATGTTATCAGGGCGTAGACTGAAGACGTGGAACATGCAATAATCATGACTGAATAAAAAAACATGTTTTATTTCATTATATCCCCGGCAATAATCCAGTCCAGTGTTGTTTCACCGCTTCGTAAGGTACGGTCTGTTCTTCTCGCTACCTCCAAGAGAAGCCACATCATCTCATGGTCCTATAATACAATACAAACAATTCACAACACAATGGCTGTCATTGTTCATAATGTCAGGGATCCCTTCTACCCTCTGTGACGTCACATGGTAACATGTTTTTAATGTTTTAATGTTTTTAATTAACATGTTGTTAATAATTCGCCGGTCGATACATGGAGGGGCTCCATCCCAGGTGATCCGTACATAGGAGCAGCGTTTAATGGGAGAACCGACCCGTACGTGAACAGGTGTTGATGAATAGTGTGACGCTTGTACAATCACGTGATCCAATAGTTTTTTTTTCTTTCTGGAAATTCAAGTTGCTTGCTACGTTGCATGCATACCACTGGAAATGGGTTAATGTGTGTGTGTGTGTGTGTGTGTGTGTGTGTGTGTGTGTGTGTGTGTGTGTGTGTGTGTGAGAGCATATGACTATGTCACACACACACTTAAAATGGTTATTATTAGCTTATACTCCTCAGCTTAGTTGTATTTCTACCCTCAAACACAGTTGACTCATATGTACTTTCATCCTTGACTCAGTCCCCATAAGGGAGTGTGGTCAATCTAGTTTTACAGATGATTACATATTCTCCTTTTCCTTTTATTTTCCTTGATCGAGCGATACAAACCCACTGAGGGTTTTATCGGTTTTATAAGGACTTTTATTTAGAACTGTAACAAGGTAAAACAAAAGCCGAGCTGGTCTGCAGAACACTTTTGCTTTTGTATCACTTTGTTAAAGTTTTAAAGGTCTTGAACTTTATTCTGTGGTCTTTGTGGTCCCTTATTTAAGTGTTGTACTTTCCACAACATTCCCACCTTGTGACTGGCAGCCAATGGAAACTGTTATTACCTGTTCTGATCAACAGTACTAGCATTAGTAATATGATAGTGCCCGATTTAAGTAGTTTAGAATATTTTTTTAATGTAGTATAATTAATTGATAATGGAAATGGTAACTAGACAGAAATAAGTGTATTATATGAATGCTAAGTTATTATTACTGTGATTGTTGTTATATATGTAATTTGGTGGACCTTCTTGTCCGAAGCATCTTGCACCACTGGTTTGACACATTTGAAATTTGAAAACTAACTATTGTGTTCGTATTGTATTGTTTTTATATTGGTATCTAGTCATGTTTGTATGTGTGTTGCACATATTACGACTGTTTTACTAGCATCAAAAGTGCTATATATTTAACTGATATGCTTCCACTACATAAGCCTTCTAGACCACTAAGATCTTCTGTAACTGATCTGTTAATTATCCCCAGTTTAACACGAAACATGGGATAGCAGGATTTAGTTACTATGCACCAAATAGCTGGAATAAACTCCCTGAGGATTTAAGATTGCCCCAACTCTGACCACTTTTAAAACAATACTGAAGACTTTTGTTTGTTTTAGCTTGCTTTATCTATTTCTTATTTTATTAGTAAAATGTTTTTTTAACTGTGTCTTTATTTTCTATTTTTACCAGAGAGATGCATGATCTAATACCAGAGAGACTGTTGAAAGGATAAGGGTTTGTGACCTGATTCCTGTCTGGGTTAGAGTCCTAGAATCTGGGTTGGAGTCCCAGAGAAAGTTCCAAGTTCCTTTAGGTCGGGTTGGAGCCCCAGCATGGGTGTCAGAGAGATACTGTACATTATCTGATAGAGACTGTTGATCTGATACATGAACTTTGAAGACTTTGAGTGCCGAGTTACTGCTTTGTGTAGGAAAAGTGCTATATACTGTAAATAAAGTTGCTTTGCCTGTAGGTGTTCAATTTCGAGAGCTGTAATAGAGAGTTGTAAAAAGAGCAGGTGAGAGGGAAAGTAATCAAACTTAACAACCCAAAAAAGTCCCCTCCCTCCCATGTTTCTCCTACATTGACAAGTGCTACATTCACTCACCTGTGGTTGACAGGCAAGATGGATTCCCCAAACCAATCAGGCAAAATAAATAACCCCTGATTGGTCAGAACTAAACCGGGTGCAGTATGTTATCAAAAAGGATCTCATACAGTGGCAGGCACAGTCAACTAGAAACTGATCTTCTCACAGCACATTTATCACGCTAATAGCTAACCGCAAACAACACTGAAAGTAAAGCTCTTGAATCTCACCTACAGTGAGGCCTGTTTGTACGTGTGTGTGTGTGTGTTGCAGGTGACCTGAGCACCGTCAGGATGAGTGGGGCGGCGCTGGGCTTGGAGATCGTGGTGGTCTTCTTCCTGGCCCTCTTCCTGCTCCAGCGCTACGGAGACTTCCGGAAGCAGCAGCGCATGGTGCTGTTTGGCACCCTGCTGGCCTGGTACCTCTGCTTCCTCATCGTGTTCATCCTGCCGCTGGACGTCACCACGGTCAGCGCACGCACTCACTCACTCACTCACTCACTCACTCACTCACTCACTCACTCACTCACTCACTCACAGCTTTAGTGGCATCATCGTCCTTATATATATCTTACATCAATCGTCTCTCATCTTCTTCATCATTGCGTAGAATTCTTCCTAATTCTTCAGTGTGTGTGTGTGTGTGTGTGTGTGTGTGTGTGTGTGTGTGTGTGTGTGTGTGTGTGTGTGTGTGCGTGTGCGTGTGCGCGCGTGTGCGCATACAGACTATCTACAGACAGTGCAAGTTGGACCACGAGAAGCACGCAGCTATCGCGACAGTCGGCCCACTTCCGTCCAATCAGACAACGGCAAACTCTACGGTCCCGCCCACTGTAAGGTAAGCTGGTGTCCCCTCATTAAAGCTAGGTTTCGCAGTCCACTTTTCCCTCAACTGTAACTCGTGTTCACGTGCACTTTCTCTCGCTACACCCATGGATTTCACGTGCACTCCTCCCCACAGCGTCCCCAAGCCATGCTACCAGCCCTGGAGCTACGTCCCTGACGGAGTCATGCCTGTGTTCTGGAGGGTGGTGTACTGGACCTCCCAATGTCTCACATGGTCAGTACTGTGATAGTATTTCTCCCATTATACTACGACACTATCACAGTTATAGTATTACTTCCATTTTCTATGTATGCTATAGTTTCTCTCACTGTGGGATACTACGTAATTGTAAATAGTAGTAGTTAACGTATTGAGAAATTGCCACTGTAAAGTAGTGAAAAATACAATAATATACAATAATCCCAGATGATAGCACTTAGGTTGTATCAGCGATTTTTTTTTTTAGGTCGAAACATCAATGATCACATTCATTTGATCTTTCCTCATGATCCACTAGCTTCCCACCCCATAAGCCGGCTGTCAAAAAAACGTGTCTCTGTGGGCAACCTATGCTCCGAGTAGTACCTTTTGTCACAATAACAAAAGGTACTACCAACCACACCAAACCATAATAAACATTGATCCAACCAATCACCCACAAGGGGCGGATGATCATGAACGCAGCGCAAAACACCAACCCCTTGTCGGTGATTGGTTGGAATACTATTTATTTTGGTTTGGAGTGGTTGGTAGTACCATTTGTTTTTGTGTATGATCTCGGAGCATAGGCTGCCTACAGAGATGCGTTTTTTTGACGGCCGGCTTATGAGGCAGGCAGCTAGCGGATCGTGAGGAAAGATCAGATGAATGGGATGATTTATGTTTCGGCCTAGAATCACTGGTACAACCTTTTAAAAGCATTACTTACAACACTTATTTCCAAAGTGGTCCTCGATGGAAACAAATAATACATGGAAACAAACAAATCGATAAAAAGACAACATATAACAACATAAACTCACTAGTCCCCCTTGCCACAGCGTTTTGCCACCCCACCCCTTTGCTCATCAAGCAGTCGTTTTGATACAGAGTGAAACATGGGGGATTCAGACGCGTGTCATCAAGTAGCAGATAGAGGTTAGGGTTCATCTTGCTCCAGCACGCCTTACAGGTAGGCTGGACGTTGCGACTGGGAGTCAAACCCCCTCACTGCGACCACACTATCCCGTCTCCAATCAGGACTTTTATTTTGAAATGCCCCCGCAGGCTGCTGCTGCCCTTCATGCAGTCGTACGCCCGCTCCGGCGGCTTTTCCATCGGGGGCAAGGTGAAGACGGCACTCATCGAGAACGCCATCTACTACGGCACCTACCTGCTCATCTTCGGCTCGCTGCTCATCTACGTGGCCGTGCACCCCGAGTGGCACCTCTCCTGGTGAGAGACACACTCACAGACAGACACTTGTGCAAACTGTTTTTTAATGGCTAATCAATCGCGGGCCTGGTAGTAAAATATGGGCCCTTTACACTACATAATATTATACTTTTACACAAATAAAATGCCTTAAATTTATAGTTAAAACTTTCAATATAAGTGGTCCATACTAAACATGCAGTCAAATATGCACCAGAATTATAAAGCAGTAATAAAAGAGGAATGTATCTTTTGTACAAGAAATGTCATAATTTAACTATAACTAGCGTGTGGCCACCAATTACCTTTGCATTTTCTGGGCCTCGGATGACAATCAATGGGAGGCCCCGCCTCACGTCCATCCGTTCTGGTCCAGGTACGAGCTGCAGACCATCGGCATCACCGCCGCCAACACCTGGGGGCTGTTCCTGCTGGTGCTGTTGCTAGGCTACGGGCTGGTGGAGATCCCGCGCTCCTACTGGAACGCCTCGCGCCGCGGTCACCTGCTGGTCAAGACCTACTTCAAGGCCGCCAAGCTGATGACGGAGAAGGCAGACGCCGAGGAGAACCTGGAGGACGTGATGGAGGTCAGGGGGA
>OMLJ01009423.1:3508-14252 GCA_900302595.1 Gadiculus argenteus | reverse complement strand
ATCGTTGTCTTGTTTATTTGTTCTTTGGTCGAACACAGCTAGGGAAATCAAGACTCCGAGGGAACATTGAACTGGAAAGAAGGAGGCCTGATCGCTGGTCAGTGACGCCGTGTTCCCCAGCGACCGCACACACCTTCCATCAACCTTTCTGTCGACTATCTATTCACTTTATTAATATTAATAGGCCATTAATTACTTAATTACCTTTCAGTTCATGTCAGAGGACTCGGTGAAGATAAAGCGTTCTCTCGCCCCCTCTCTATGAGATGGGGGAGAGGAGGTGGAAACCCATGATCCGCGTAGGGAAGACATCTCAAACATAAGCAAACATTTTCCTTTTCTCTCTTGTATTGTTGCAGTACAGCAGGAGATCATCTAATGACATTGTGTGGGTGAGGGAGATGAGGGCTTAAGCAGAAGTGTCTTACTTAAATTAGAGTCTGCTGGAGTACATCTTTTTGTTGTTTGGTTAAGATGTGTCATGCAGATATGCAGATATGCATTCTCACATCTCACAAGGTGATTATTGCCTGTTTTTGAAAGTTGAATGAACCATCGCCTAACTATTAATGCAAAGTAAATCTTAAATCCCTGTGTATAATAATATTAATATCCACTTCAATAACAAGTTTTTAAAAATATACAAATATCTAAAATATACAAACCCTGCCACAGCTGTGCAGTGCAGTAGTCTGGAGAGAAAGATGAGAGAGAGGAAGACAGAGCGAGAGAGAGAAATCAACTAGGCTGAGCTGGATGGACTCAGCAAGTCAATAGATGAAGTCACCTAATCCACAATCACCCATGCACACAGAATAGTAACGAGCTCTGTTGTGTACCATGGGTTACTGTGGTGGCCAGGGAGGTCCGCAGAGAGGTTCTTTAACGTAGTCTCTGTTATGATGGTCCCTGTGGAGGCAGTAGTGTTGACTGTGGCTACTCTGGCCAGCCCACACTTAAACCTAATTTACAGCGCCCTGTGTGAAATAAATACATTCAGTATTTAAACAAAATTATATATATATTATTAAAAAAGAATAACCCAACTTGGTGTTGTACTGCAAACGGTTGAAAAGAAAACATTTATCTCAAAATAAATTAATATACTCATCACTCATCTTCATCCGCTTTATCCGGGGTCGGGTCGCGGGGGCAGCAGCTCAAGCAGGGGGCACCAGACTTCCCTTTCCCGAGCCACATTGACCCGCTCTGACGGGGGGATCCCGAGGCGTTCCCAGGCCAGTGTTGAGATGTAATTTCTCCACCTAGTCCTGGGTCTTCCCCGAGGTCTCCGCCCCACTGGACGTGCCTGGAACACCTCCCAAGGGAGGCGCCCAGTGGGCATCCTTACCAGATGCCCGAACCACCTCAAATGAACATTTTAACAAATATTATATTAACAATCAAATTTTTATATTAACAAATTAGAACATTAACAAAAAATACCGGTAATTGAGGCGTAGAAACTAACGTACCGTAAATCCCAGTATAAAAACGTAACACACATACCATTGTTTGGTTTTAAGTAAAAAAATCCATAAACAAATCTGTTTAATCTTCCTCCTCCTCAGTGTCCTCCTCTTCATCTCTTCTCTCCTCATCACTCGCTAGCCTCTACAACAAGTTCATTGTTATAGAGTTCCTCTTCGTCCTCCTCATGCTCCGCTGCACGTCTGTTCTCTTCCTCACGCAGGCGGGCAGCAGTCAGGGCCTGTCGTCCAGCAGCGCAGGGCTGTAAAGAACGAGACATTCATTTAGTTTTCGCTGTTATTGCAAACAGGCTCACTCACAAATGTAATTCATCTAATGGTAGAGAGAGTGACAGAGAGACTGAGAGAGAGAGAGAGAGAGAGAGAGAGAGAGAGAGAGAGAGAGAGAGAGACGTGAGTGCTAATTTCAACATACCTGTCCCTCTCGGAAGCACAGTATGAGGTCATCCTCACTTGTGATACCAGATTTATTTATTTATACTGTATATTAAGTGCTCTGGTGGCTTTCTAATGAGCTAAACAGTCTCATCTGTATATTTTTGCATTCAATTAGACATTTAATAATAATAATAATTAGTGGGACAGCCTTTATTTGACTCCGCCCACCGCAAGACCCGGCCAATGATAGATAGTTTAAGTTGTGTCTATCTGTACTCTTTTACAGGGTCTCTTTGGAGAGAAACATGAGGCTGTGACTGGACTTAGTTCACCTCCATACACAACAGGCAATGATATAGTAAGTGTTGTATTCTTTCACCCACTGGCAAAGTGTTACTTGAGGACAACTGGGTGTAGTATGGGCCTGTTTTAGCTAGACTATTGTCTTAAAGAGGGTGCTACATTGCCGTCAAATTGAAACTGGTGGAATGTTTTAGATTATTTGGAAAGATACACAGCCGTCTGTTTGCATTATGACTTGTAGAGAAAATATTGTGACGTGTAAAGACAGCCGGTAACACTACTAGCCTATCGCCTTCATCAAGCATGTTCAGAACTCCATAACTGCAAAACATTTTGTTCACAGCCATCTGGTTACACAGCCGTCTGGTTGCATTAAGACTTGTAGGGACAATAGTGACTTGTAAAGACAGCCGGTAACACTGCTAGCCTATCGCCTTCATCAAGCATGTTCGGAACTCCATAACTGCAAAACATTTTGTTCACAGCCGTCTGGTTGCATTATGACTTGTAGGGACAATAGTGTGACTTGTAAAGACAGCCGGTAACAGCCTGGTCTGGCCTGGCTGGCCTGTCAGTTCTGGTCTGGTCTGGCCTGGTCTGGTCTGTTTGGTCTGGTCAGGTCTGGTCAGGTCAGGTCAGGCCTGGCCTCGGGTCTGGTCTGGTCTGGTCTGGCCTGTCAGGTTTGGCCTGGCTGGCCTGTCAGGTTTGGCCTGGCTGGCCTGGCTGGCCTGTCAGGTCTGGTCAGGTCAGGTCAGGTCTGGCCTGGCCTCGGGTCTGGTCGGGCCTGGTCTGGTCTGTCAGGTCTGGCCTGGCTGGCTTGTCAGGTCTGGCCTGACTGGCTGGCCTGTCAGGTCTGGCCTGGCCTCGGGTCTGGCCTGGTCTGGTCTGGCCTGGCTGGCCTGTCAGGTTTGGCCTGGCCTCGGGTCTGGTCTGGTCTGGTCTGGTCTGGCCTGGTCTGTCCGGTCTGGCCTGGTTGGCCTGTCAGGTCTGGCCTGGCTGGCTGGCCTGTCAGGTCTGGCCTGGCCTCAGGTCTGGTCTGGTCTGGCCTGGCCTCGGGTCTGGTCTGGTCAGGTCTGTCTGGTCTGGCAGGTCTGGCAGGTCTGGCCTGGCTGGCCTGTCAGGTCTGGCCTGGCTGGCTGGCCTGTCAGGTTTGGCCTGGCCTCGGGTCTGGTCTGGTCTGGCCTGTTCTGGTCTGTCAGGTCTGGCCTGGCTGGCTTGTCAGGTCTGGCCTGGCCTCGAGTCTTGTCTGGTCTGGCCTGGTCTGGTCTGTCAGGTCTGGCCTGGCTGGCTGGTACATATAGTTTATATACTTTGATCTTACTATAATATCTATTTTTTTTATAATTTATTATTGACTTAAACATAAGACACTTGTTAGGAACAGGCCTGATGTTCAAAAAAATAATGAGTCTTTATACATAATAAATGTATTTTTGCTTAAAGCATTGACATCTAATATTTGGTCTCATTTCACCATGCCCTTTTATACATATTTTAAACAAAGTGGTCAAATAAGAATGTTTATTTGAAGTACAATGCAGTCTTGTTGAGAAAATTACAAGATGATTGTGTTAAAAACAGACCAGGGGAGTGCTTTATTTCAAATATGGAAATGAATAAGTCAAACAGAAATATACTTACTAAAATAATGACATGGAAAAATAAGCACACAACAATCTGAAACTCTTAGGTTAACCAATCCTATGTTTTGGCTGTGGTATTTCTATTTTCAATTTTCAGTCAATACAACTATTTTTAACTTGGGTATTGATCTTTAACTTAATTTTGACAAACTTAATTTTGTCATATTTTTTTAATTTTGTCATATTTCTACTATAACTATTTGAGAGTCTAGAAAAAATATAAATTCAGAAGGTACCAATTTATAGAATCAATCAATCAATCAATTTATTGTTTAAAGTGCCGTCTCACCGTCGAAATGGTCTCAGAGCACTTCTGGGAAAAGACATCAATACATTAATAAAGCCATCGAAATGGTCTCAAACATTTCTGGATAATAACATCAATACTCAATACATTAATAAAGCCATCGAAATGGTCTCATAACATTTCTGGATAATAACATAAATACTCAATACATTAATAAAGCCATCAAAATGGTCTCATAACATTTCTGGATATAACATCAATACATTGATAAGCGGACATAATGACTGGGGGGTGCGGTAGAGTTCTCGTAATTGGCAGGGGCCTGGAGGGTGCTGTGGCAGGGGCCAGGAGGGTGCTGTGGCAGGGGCCTGGAGGGTGCTGTGGTCCATTGTGGAACGTAGGGGGAAGCCACTGCATGTGCGTAGGGAGGAAGGAGGGTGCCCGAGGACCTCCAGCTGGGTCGGGGGGCGGAGAGTCCGGAACCAGGGGGTGAGGGTCGTCGACCAGGGGGTGAGAAGACATATATATTGTGACACTTCCTATGACAAATGTACTTTTTGTAAGTCGCTTTGGATAAAAGCGTCTGCTAAATGCCCTAAATGTAAATGTAAATATATGTGCAGATACTAAAATACCATTTGTATTTAAGGTAAAATACACTCTTAATCTTTACACACATACATATGTATATACTGTATATATACCGTATATGCCCTAATAGAGACTTGGTTCTTTATTTGACTCCAGCGCATCGTGACCCAGGCCTTTATAGGAAGGAGGTCAATATTAGAGACAGGCCCCTGTTTCTATTTGAGGAAAACAGACTACCAGTAGAATTAATAAAAAACAGATTTTGTGTCTATTTGAACCTATAAAATACTAGGTTCATTTATTGAAAAAGTACAGTTACCATAACATTATGGTATGCATACAGAACATTAATAACAAATACCGGTAATTCAGGCAAAATTTCAGTGTATCCTCTGTTGTTGTGTGTCCTGTCTTGTTTGGTTTTAAGCAAAAAAATAAAATAATAAATTCTCCTATTCTGTTTAATCCTCCTCAGTTTCCTCCTCCTCTTCATCTCTCCCTGTAACCACCTCATGTTCCGCTGCATGTCTGTTCTCTTCCTCGCGCAGGCGGGCAGCAGTCAGGGCCAGTCGTCCGGGGTCCTTCTGAGCCACTGTGGTGCAACATCGCAATGCAAAGCCATTTTGGTTTAAAAACGTTTGCTTTTTAAAACTTTTCTCTTTTCGGGTCAACGTCAAAATGTTTAGCAGCTTGCTCACCAGAGTGCTCTGCAGCATATTCCAGCACGTTCTCTTTGAAATTGATGGCAAATTTTCTTCTCTTTGGCTCCGCAGCTGCCATGGTAAACAATGTTAGCCTACCGGTGACTGAAGTCTCACATGCGAGAGTCAAGAGCAAGGGGATTGGATTGCATTCAATTAGACATGGCTTATAGCGATATTTATTTATTATTACTATTTATATATTAAGTGCTCTGGTGGCTTTCTAATGAGCCAAACAGTCTCATCTGTATATTTTTGCATTCAATTAGACATTTAAAAACGCTGGTTCTAATAATAGCCCCGGCCTCTATTGGCCTTTATTTGACTCCGCCAACAGCGAGTCCCGGCCCATGTTAGAGACCGGCCACTAATCGAATACAGGCCAGTATTAGAGCATATACAGTATTTATTTTGTATGTTTTTTTATATATTTTGCTTTGGACTTTGAATCCTTGATGTCATGTGGACTTTTTGTCCACATGACATTGTCATTTTTCACACCCTTTCTCAATAAGTTTAGACTGTGCAAGTGCTGCTGCCATCTTTCCATGTCTCTGAAGTCTGAGCAAATGAGAAAGTGGTCACTGCCTGTATCAACGCTCTTGACCCACTTTGGGTCAGTCGGGTTTTCTATTGCACATACACCACTAGCAACTTATCACTGTCAACCAAAACTAATGCTCAATTGTTTTTTTATTCTGGTATTGCACATTTCTAAAATAACGTAGTTATGGGGTACTTTTTCCCATACCAAAAACTAATGCAACACTAGTTTTAAGGTAATATCGAGTTAAACCATTGTTGTCCTTATAACCAATGGATTTACACATTTTTGTGTGTATAATGTCCGGATATACCATTGATGTCCTCATAACCAAGGGATTTGCTTTGTGTATGGTTGTGTAATGTCCAGCTAAACTATTATTGTCCTCAAGACTACGGGTTTGCTACATTTGTGTGTGTGTGTATGTTTGATGTCCAGATATACCATTGATGTCCTCATAACCAAGGGATTTGCTTTGTGTATGTGCATATGGGCAATGTCCTGCTAAACAAGGGGGGTCCTCATAAGTCGTTATTATGCTTGGAAACGCCCAGTTCCGCCTTGTCCCGCCCCGTCCTCACAGTGAATGTATACTTTCAGGCATTCAAATCTCTCGACTCATCAGAATTAAATTTAAAGTAGTAGGACATTTTTCAGATTTTTTTTGGAGCGGTTTAATGTACTTCATGTCTCTCTACGGCATGGGGAAAGGGGTGTCCCCATATATATGTGATTTAACAAGTATGGTAAAACTGACCCAGCAAACCACCTGTGTGTGTGTGTGTGTGTGTGTGTGTGTGTGTGTGTGTGTGTGTGTGTGTGTGTGTGTGTGTGTGTGTGTGTGTGTGTGTGTGTGTGCTCTGTTGATTCAAAGATTTTTACATTAATAAATCATTTAAAATTGCAAATACCAGAAGAGGTTGTAATTTAACTTTAAAAATGAAACCACGCCTCTCCTGGAACCATCACCTTATCGTGGTGGAGAGGTTTGCGTGAACCTGGGGGCTGTATTGTCTGGAGCCTTGTGTTCCTGGTAGGGTCTCCCATGGCAGAGTGGTCTCAGGTGAGGGGCCAGACTAAGAATGGTTCACAAAGCCCCAATGAATATCACAAAAAGAGGGGGCGAGACCCTGCCCGGAGGAAGCCCGGGGCCCCCGTCTGGAGCCAAGCCCAGACGGAGGGCTTGACGGCGAGCGCCTGGTGGCCGGGTCTGCCATGGGGCCCGGCCGGGCACAGCCCGAAAAAGCAACGTTTGAGGAACTCCTGAATCCGACTAACATGCCCTCTATGTTGGAGGAAGAGCTCAAGGTTGATGGTGGTTCGTCGTCAATTTCCCTGGTGGAGGTCACTGAGGTAGTCAAACATCTCTGCAGTGGCAAAGCCCCAGGGATTAATGAGATCAGCCAGAAATGCTAAAGGCTCTGGGTGTTGAGGGGCTGTCATGGTTGACACGCATATTCAACATTGAATGGGAGTCTGGTACAGTGAAGCGAAGGAGTGGCAAACCGGGGTGGTGGTTCCCCTGTTCAAAAAGGGGGACCAGAGAGTGTGTGCCAATTACCGGGGTATCACACTTCTCAGCCTCCCTGGTAAAGTCTACTCCAAGGTGCTGGAAAGGAGGGTTCTGCCGATTGTCGAACCTAAGATTGAAGAGGAACAATGCGGTTTTCGCCCCGGACGTGGAACTACGGACAAGCTCTTCACTCGTGCAAGGATCCTGGAGAGGGCCTGGGAGTATGCCCATTCGGTCTACATGTGTTTTGTGGATCTGGAGAAGGCATATGACCGGGTCCCCCGGGAGCAACTGTGGGAGGTGCTGCGGGAGTATGGGGTAGGGGGGTCTCTCCTCAGGGCCATCCAATCTCTGTACTCCCAAAGCGGGAGCTTTGTTCGCGTCCTCGGCAGCCAGTCACAGTTTAATTCTCAGTGGGTGTTGGCCTCCGCCAGGGCTGCGCCTTGTCACCAATCCTGTTTGTGATATTCATGGACAGGATATCAAGGATATCAGTTGTCTGAGGATCTCGTCACTGCTTTTTGCATATGATGTGATCCTCATGGCATCATCGGCCTGTGACCTTCAGCATTCACTGGATCGGGTGTGAAGTGGCTGGGATGAGGATTAGCACCGCTAAATCTAAGGCCATGACTCTCTCAGGAAACCGGTGGATTGCCTACTCCGGGTAGGAAATATGTCCTTAGCCCAAGTGAAGGAGTTCAAGTACCTTGGCGTCTTGTTCGCGAGTGAGGGTATGAGGGTTGGGTGATCACCGAAAGGACGAAATCGCGGGTACAAGCGGCCAAGATGAGTTTTCTCAGAAGGGTGGCTTGAGTCTCCCTAGGGTGAGAAGCTCAGTCATCCGTGACAAACTCGGATTAGAGCCGCTGCTCCTTTGCTTAGAAAGGAGTCAGCTGAGGTGGTTCGGGCATCTGGTAAAGATGCCCACTGGGCGCCTTCCTTGGGAGGTGTTCCAGGCACGACCAGTGGGGAGGAGACCTCGGGGAAGACTCAGGACTAGGTGGAGAGATTATATCTCAACACACATAAATTCCATTCAGGTGAGTTTCTCGGCAGGCAGCCAAGATCACTTCTGTTGAGATAAATACTATGGTCAGTCAATTTAGAATATTCAAAGAAATGGAAAATAGCATGAAAAGTTGTCGTTCCAGTAGGGCTAAACTAAATTACTACTTGAGTGGGGATTGAACCCCGGACAACAGGGCGCAAGTCCGACATGTTACCTCAAGACTAGCTACCCAAATACACATATTTGTCAATATTCAAAAAGTAAGTTACGCTTAATCGCTTATACTACTTATGCATTAGATCTGCATTTTTTTTTTTGCCAGGCGGCCTCCCTGTTTTTATTAATGGTTATTGTGTTCCTTTTTTGAGTTATTATATGCTTGTACTCCTCATAGACCCCCACAAGCAGCTTCTGTTCCACGATGGAAAGACCCTGCTCTGCCCTTTTCGGACATTTGATCCATGATTCGACATTCACGGTTCTGAGCTGGTTCCATATCTCGGGAGCGTGCGTAATCCACAATAAACTAAGCCTGGTTTAAACTAACCTGAGGGAGGCGCAGCTGAACAGCGTTGAGGGAATGCATTTAGCCTCAAGTGGAAGTTGGCGTTAGTTCTAGCCGGGCTTAATCAACTAAACGCCGCTTTCTTTAGGGACATTGAGGGAATACCCCTCCGGTAGTTCCATGCTGCCATGTCAGATCTCCAGAGTGTGTATGATGATGACTGGTTTAACCTGGATGGAGTCACGAACATTCAAGCGATGAACGCTGTGCGACGTAATGAGCCGAAGAGGCATAGGCTACATGAGATGTCAATCTCATGTGCAGATGTGCGATCTAGAAGAAGGTGAACCTAACAGAGAGAGACTAGTGCTTCTACAGGATGCACACTGAAGAGATGGTGGATTATTCAGAAGAATTTCAAGAGATCGACAACAAACTTTTTCAATTTGATGGACGTCCTTATCTGTTCGAGCCGGAATATACGGACGATGAACTGCAGGAGCTCCGTGAAAGGGCTACGAGACAGAGAGAGCTGCCGGTAGTCGATGCCGAAACACAGCCTCGTACTTTCGTCGCAGTGTGTTGTACAGTGTGATCACACTGTACAAAACACTGGGTCTCTTGTGTGTCGCAACGTAACAGGTCCCACTCCGTGCAACACAGGCACTCCTGTTCGGTGACCAATGCTTCACAACGTCCGCAGGTACACCACCAGTTCCCCAAAGTACGAGGCTGTGTTGGAGACTCATTGGTCTACTGCACGTTACGCCCAGAACACACCTACGGGTAATGAAGCTCCTTCAGACCAACCTTTTTTAGATTTGCGCCAGGCGCAAGAGTCATTTATCCGCCGTCATAATAGCAATAATAATAGCATCGCCATAGAGCCGCCCACAGAGCGACTTGCGTTTGGCGCTTCAGAGATGCGTTTCAGACCGTTAAAATAGGGCCCAATACATCTCTCTTGCCTACATAATCTGCACAGAAACACAATAAATGCTTCTTTTGCACTTCTGGTTAGATAACTGCATTTCATTGGTTCTGTACCTGTACTTTGCTAGTGACAAAGTTGAATCTAATCTCAAAAAGAAAGAATAATCTTTTAAAACTAAGCCATACACAAACTAGCCAAACTATCAAATGTATTAAAGAATAACAACTCATTACGCTTGGATGAATGAATAGTATTTTTTATTAAGGGACTGTTCATTATTTAAATGAGTGCCACCGGAGGGATTTTCAGGACAGACCTGACCCCCCCTGCTGGAATCAATATATTTTGACATGACCCTGCTAATGCTCTTGCAGAAGTTGCATGACCCCCCCCCTCCCTATCATCACATGATATTACTTCACGTTCTGCATCGCGCAACAATACATTTATTTTGACAATCATACCACTATCTCCAGAACATCTGCATTCTGACCTTACACACCACACTCCATCAAGATGGTGCCATTTCAGTAGATTTATTATGGAGACACAATAAGCATATTAAAACTGGAAGCCCATATTCAGGATTCAGCAAGCAGTCCCGGAACCATTTTCGCAAAAAATAACTAAACATTTTAAAGGCCATATCCATTGTCAAAACGCTGCATGGCTTGTCTTGATCATGGTCTTGATAGGGCACCAGCAGCAACTCCTCCGTAATTTCGGTGTATCAACTTTTTATGGTTTGTATGCCTCCAGCAACCGGCCTGTATGTTTGTTCGTGTAGTGTTGTGATCCATCTTGGCCGAACAGGGAAAGCAACACGCTACTTGCTGATATCATACATCTGTGATTATGGGATAGAGGGGGGAGGGGCGATTTT
>OMLJ01009394.1:1095-11430 GCA_900302595.1 Gadiculus argenteus | reverse complement strand
TAGCGTCAGAGCTAGCTTCCTGAATGGAGGGGACTTCTCCTGGGGGAGGATCTCAGCTGGGCTTGGGTAACGTATGTAGGCCTGGTGATTGTTTCATGTCTATTGTCATGTTATGTTATGTTATGTTTCCATGTTGTTCTGTATTATCGTCTTGTATGTCATTGTAACACCATTATCAAAATACAACCATGATTTACTACAAGTATTGTGTGCTTTTTGCATTTAGAAATCTCATCTGGTTTAGGCAGCATTTTCTCTTATTAATATTCATATTCATAAGTGTCATTTGCCACGACAGCCACCATGCTCGCTAGTACTTATGTCCCACAGTGTAGAACACAGTACCATTCAGACCTTGCGTTTCTTTTTATCCGACAAACAGTCCTCTAGCAAGCACCCAGTCGACCTTTTTAGTGCGGTGACTTCTGTACTTCTGTTTTCGTTTTCCTCAAATCGTATTTATTTAGATGCTCTTGAAGGATGGCCTAAGGACCAATTCTTGTGATTGCTGGCGCGCAATCAAAAACAAAATGGTCTCTCCAAATCGGCGCGGCTTCTCTGGCCGCATCGCCAGCACAGCATTATAAGCGCCCTCTTCAGCCTCATCACACAACGTGAGCACAGCTATTATGGGATGGCCATTTTGTCAACAGTGTACAAGCCTCTGGGACCTCTTGGGTGACGTTGCGGACGCCAATGTCAACAACATGGTGATCAAACCATTTGAGGGGACTCGACACATGCTCCAAATGGCCAAAAACCCTATTTACTTGGCTAAGGGAAATGCATGGTGAGATAAGTTAAACAAAACATTATTAAAGGATTTTCTCTCTTTTGAGGGAATGCATTCAAAAATGATTTGTGCACTTTAGGGGGGTTCATCTTCACCATCGAATGCACTTACTGTAAGTCGCTTCGGACCAAGGCATTGCTAAATAAATGTAATGTAATGTAATTAAATTGAGGGAATATAAAGGGGAAATAACTAAACCTCCCCCAATTTATTTCATTTCCTGGCACCCAATTTCTGCGTCCAGCTTTAGTATGTATGTTTGGGCATTTCCCCCCTGCACAGAAGGATGTAACTGTGGCGCAAAACACACTCATTATCTCCAGACTTCCTGCGTCGAGTTAAAATGCAAATGGGCCCAGTACGCTGAAATTCCCTTTCAGCGTACACAGGCGACAACCTGTCGCCTGTGAATATGTGATTCATAACCCTCAGTACATCCAAACCCTGCGTGCCTCAAAAGCATCCTGAATTTATGTTTTGACACACAGAGCGAGAGATAAAAGCTGAGCGTTAATGCAGAATCTAGACATTCAAATGTCAATCCATTCCCCATGCATGTCCCCAATCAACATAGTGTGGCTACGTTGATACATATAATATATTTTTAATCTGTTATAGACAAATAAATGCTGAATATTTGAGTGTGTCTGAACTTTTTATGAATATGTTATATTCATATTTATATCTGTAGTACTTTATAATAAGGCTGTATTCACAAACATTTTAAAGTTAATGTTATTTTTGCCTCTCAGCCATCTTTGTAGATAATTTCTGTGGAGTATAATTAGGTATAATTTAATGAATTAAAAGGAATTAATTTATTCAATCATGTTTTTCACATACACATAAACCAGTGTTTGGCACAACACTGAGGTCTATAACTTAATGTCTTTGCCCAGAAATCCAATTAAATGAGGTGCTGTGATGGAATATTTCCTTTTGTTCCGATGCTTTGACAAAAGGAGAAAAATTACTTGCAGTCATAATGTTCTCTGACGGTGTGAGAGCTGACTCTCTTTCTAAGCTGACAGTTCATCACACAGACATAAACAGCCTCCAGCCAACAAAACAATAACACTTTAAACCCACAAAGCAATGCACTAGGAGAAAAAAAACTATCTCCTATAATCATAGAACACAACATAATTTGTATATTCTGACACTTGAATCTACTCCCACGAGACTCTCGCTCTATCCCGGACCAATTTTCCAGTTGACTCTTGGCCCACTGTTACTGAACAAAGCTCTCATAGCCATCGCTATCTGGAGGATAATTACACAATACCTTTGTTCACTGTACGGATGATTAGACGGTGTTAGCTACAGTATATTGCATGGACCGATATTACGTCACGTTATGTAGGCTGAAATTACTGTTACAATGGTTTGTATAGTACCATGGATTACAGTGGATGTAAAATAAATAAATAAAGTGCTTGCCCTGGATACATACGTTACATAAAAACCTTCCCTCATGCCCTTGTGCCATCAGTCAGTAAAAACACAAAAGTGTCAATCGAAAGATGTTAAAGTGAGAAATACGGCATGAATCCGGAGTCGTCATTTGACTTTTGACTGCAAAGGTTGTGACAAGTTGGTTCAGAGCTTTGCCATCCAGGTGAGTTGCACTGGAGGCAGTGATTAGCATAAAGTTGTAGCTGAGCTCACTTTATGCTAATTCTAGGCCGGCAAACACAGCAGTGCTAACCCCCACCACATCCATCTTGCTCGCTGCGACTCATTGTGCTCAATGGGAAATTAATGGGATGTACCACACAGTGGTTGGGTGTACCTAACTGCATTTGTTGGGAATTTACCGTAACAAGGTTAGCATTAGCTATTCTAAAACATATCTTCTTACCGTATAGAAGATGAAGACAGAGCACAACATGCATCATTGTCAGATTTGTTTACACAAGTAATTGTATGTATGCACTCAAATTGTTGGTAGATTAAATTGTTAATTATTCAGTACCATTTAGATACATTCTAAATGTGTTTGTTGTTTTTTCAAATGAGCCAACGTTTCCCAAGAAGCATTTACAACTGCATCCATTAAATCAATTTGTGCTCAAGTCAAATATGTATTTAACTCTGTGAATATAATAATCCTTTTATCAAAAATGTAGCACTTGTAGCACAAGTAATGTTATCTTCCCTCACTCAAGACCCAAGACAAAATCACAAAAAGGTTATTTTATTATTATTATTTTAGCCTATAAAAAGGCTTATTTTATCCGACATTGAGAATCTGACTTTATATTCTCGGCTATAGTTATTCATGTTGTCTCAGCAGGAAGGTCAGACGATGGTAAAGTGTCTATGAATGAGCATATAACATTTATTTGTAGACCTGTTAATGTTGTACTGGCTTCACAGAAATGCGTTTCCTTTATCGGCATCACTGGAGCATCTTTGAGAATACACTTATATTAATGGTAGGCTATCTTATTTTAATTTATCATATATCATTCGCCCTCTTTTCAGCATGCATGACAAAGTTTGAGTTTCATGTGCAATGCATCATATTATGGATGCTAATATATTTCAATATGATGACTATTATAATTATAAATGTTGAATATTACTTAGATTAAAAGCTAAAGTCCAACTTTAGCCAGTCTGCTTTTAATAGTTGAAAGATCACTGTTTGATTCATCCTGTTACGATGATCAAGGGTGTTTAATTACACTACATTTTCATTTTGTCTCGACTCAATAGTTTTATTAATATTACCGTGCTGAGAGGTGTGAAATGGCTATTTGTCATGGCCATTTACCAATGTGCACGCGTGCATGCTATTTGTATCCGGGTCTTTGTGCGTTAGTGGGTGTGTGTGTGTGTGTTCACCCTGCTCTCCTGTGAGGACAGGGTGAGGGAGGCTGTGCGTGTCTCTCAAATAAACTCATATGATTGCACATCAGCGCTAATGTCCAGACCCGCGTCTCAAGGACCTGCTCTGAGGCCTCCCTGGTACATGCGTGGCTCCTACTCTGCGTAGCGGAACCCTTGCATCAAGTGGTTTTCTTCCCACTTCAACCACCAAGAAACTTCATAAATCAAACAAATGATAATTCCTTTATCCACAGCAGAAGGTGCAATTGAAGAAACGCGGATAAAAAACACTCCAGTTTGGCTGCGGCTGCGGCAGGAAATAATGAAGCAAATCTAAAAGTGGGCTAGACAGCAAAGCTATACTCATCAAAGAAAACAGAAATAAAATGCACTCACTTTTAGACGCTAAGGAGCAGAAAAACAGAATGGAAACAATTACCTGAAATAAATGAAAGCCGAGCCCTTTGCTGTAAGCAGCCGGGATAAACAGCTTGCAAGCGGAGAGGGAAGTGGGCAGTGGCACTGCCGTAATGTTCTGAATTGTTGAAGCTATTGGGTTTGTATATTGAAATGTAAACACAGAAAATGAAAATCATTCATAATTCATAATATTATACTTTGAATAGAAGGGCACCTGAGTTTATTTGTTTGGAAATCGCCTTTTTGGAATTCAAACATGGCATTTCATCTTGTACCAACACTTTTAAAAATAAATTAAAGTTCACTGTCTTTCAAAATCTGAAGTTCATTAGTCATATTCAAGTGGTCAGAATATGGACCAGAAAAGTTGTCCAAATATCATTAACTTTAATTTTTGTATCTGAATTAGTAAACATTGATTTATTTTTTTGTGTGTGTTTTTGAAATGGTTCAACCTGAAATGTCATGTTTGAATTCCAAAGAGGCTCTTCCATACAGATCCCAGAACACCTGTGGTCTTTTTCCATTGTGATACACTGGCCTGGCTTGGCTCTGTTTGACTGAACGGGGCTGGGATAAGCACCTCCATTACGATAAGACTGCCTGCTTGAAGGTGTATCTTTAACTGATGACAAGTTTGTCTTGAGTCAAAGACACAACACACACACTTTTTAAAGACAATTTAGTTTTAAATGATAGCCCATAAATATTAGATTGATTCATTTAAGAGACATTAGATATACTAGTGCAGTGCCCGTAGAAAGTATGAATTTTTATAGTGGGTCGTTTTTTAATAGACTTACGTGGAAATAAGATAGGTAAGTTAAATACACGTGGAAATCCAGAGCGAATTGGGTTATTTAAGCTATCATCCAAGTTTATTTTCCAATTTCCACGTAGGCTATCAACCAGATGTAGCCTATTACACAATGATATGGGGCGGAGCCCCCCTAAAAGTGGTCCCCTCTGAAACAATACACTGCCACGACTCGACGGCCTACGTAAATAATCATCTTTTGACAAATGAAGGCTAAAATCTTCTAAATCGAGGATACACAACTTTGTGCTATGCGCAAGTCACATCTGAAATCTTAGGTCAGTCTGACTAACCGTCAGCGAGATATGCCCATCATACATACACAGACGCAACTTGCTTTATAGATAGATTTGATTTGTTTCAGACAGATGGAAAGCACACACTCATATCCACAATAATGAATTACATTTGGTGATCAATAGGCCTATTCCTCCTTTTTGCTTTCTTATCTCAATAGCTCATTGAGAGCCGATTTACCTCAGAATAGTCTTGTTTATAAATTAGACAATGTTCCACACATATTTCCCTGAGTACCACACATAATTGATTGAATATTAATATCAGCAATCTAATCTGTAATGAAATACTGTCCAATCTATAGTCTAAAAACCAAGACTAATCTGAAATAAATCTATAATTTAGTTTTGCAAGCAAATATCATCAAACTAAAATGGGCCGGCTGCGGGGGGTGGTCCATCTCATTTGACGAGAGAGAGAGAGAGAGAGAGAGAGAGAGAGAGAGAGAGAGAGAGAGAGAGAGAGAGAGAGAGAGAGAGGGAGATTAACAGTTTAACAGTCACAAAACCAATCCACAAAGCAGGCCACCTTTGTGGATTGGGGGCATCTCCCACTGCTTGGGAGGCAACAGGGGGGGATGAGCCAAGAAGGGTATCAGTCACGCAGTCTGCTCAGCACATACACAATTCATATGTGGTTAGTCCTGTGCTGGTAGCAGCCCTGTATATAGTCTTCACACCTAAAGACTGCTGATGCTGCAGCAGCTATCCACAAGTAATGGGGGAAAAAATGTTTGGTTTACAAATATAGATGTACTGTACTTGGATGCCTATATATTGTAAGTCTATGGGTCACAATTACAATAAAGGTACATTTATTAACCATTCATTAGAATGAGTTAATGCAGTATTTAGTAAGCATTAATAAGCATTATTATGTAGCATTTGAAATAGGGTTGTTAGTGGGTATGGGTTAGGTTTGATTTCTTGTTAGTAAGTTACTCGTGGCATTATCCAATTCTTACTAGTGGCTTAGGGTTCACCCTAACACTATTAAATAATGTATCAATGAATACATTATTTACCTGAACACTGTTACGCTAGTTAAAATGGACATCATTAGAAAATTATTACCAGACCATGAGGTAATTTAACTAAATTACCTAACTGTCATTTTACTGTTAGTTCATTCTTATTACTGCATGAACTAATGTAACTTATTGGTTCATTGTTTCAGCCGTATTGTATAGTGTCACCGGTGAGGGTAATCTATGGATGTATGTTCATACTGAGGAGGTATTGAGACTTAATGACTATTGAATTGTTCACGCACGTTGAAATGTGTTTCCATAATCCATATGCTTCCAAATCCAAATCCAAATGCTTCTCATTCGTCAAATCAGATGATTGTAACCGTTACAAATTCAGTATTGCTTTAATTTAATTTAATTTCCATGAAATTAACTTAAATTATTATTGAAAAATTATTGAAATTATTATTTCTCTGAATAGCTAGGGGTAAAGAATCAGGGCTAAGGAGTCACTCGCCGACAGTCTACATGGTTTGTCTGAAAATGTAAATTGTATTTTTGACCTAAGCCATCTACAAAAGACACACACATATACAACACACTCGCACACATACATGCACACACATATACATTTTTGGAAAAGGCCATGTCCATATCGCCACGCCGCTTGCAGCGAGACACTGGATGTTAAATTATCCAATCAATGACACCTTAGGCCTGGTAGTAACGAGGGTTCAACCTTGAATATTCACAGATTGAAATATATATTTTTTTTTTTGAAAAAGTAAGAATATCAACAAAATAGCCCCGGACCTCTTCATCAATCATTCCGATCATGCATTAAAGCCCTCAGAAATAACATATCTTTGATAAAAAAGGCGAGTACGTTTCAGGTCCGTGTAAGGTCTACTTCACACCAGTGGTTCTCAATTGGTCTGGGCTTGGGACCCACATTTTCCATGGTCATTATGTCACAACCCATAACCAAGCAAATGTATTTCACCAGACGCATTCTTCAATGTGCCTACCTATTGTATCATTCGACAGTAGTATGGTCTTCAGCTTATCTGCCGCCGATTGATCTATACCTGTCTGACCATGTCCATTGCTCCAGGTAAGAGAAGCTCTTCTGCTATTCTGTGGGCTCTCTTGGCCTTTGCAAAACGATGAGCTATGTGGTAAGATGCCTGTCCTTGTGTGGAACATGATGTTAGGCACTTCTGTGATGCCCTCAGCTCATGAAGTCGTCTTCGAAAGTACTCGACCGGTTCGTCTTTGCACATGGGATGTTTTGTTTCTAAATGACGTTTCAATGTTGAGGGTTTCATACCCTCTTGTGCGAGCACTTCACTACATACAACACACTGGGGTTTGGGCCCTTTTTTATCCTCAATGTACGGAAATCCATATTTGACATACTCATATTTGCGCTTCGCCATATTTATCTATTGCTCAGACAGCCAGCTACCATGGCAATGGTTAACCTACTGTATGTCTTTCATGCACGTCTGTCAAAATAAAAGTCTGACATCAGATCGATGGCCTAATCATGGAACTAATTTTAGCTTTTCTATTGTTAACTTAGTTAATCTGTGGAACAGCTGCGATGATGAGCTGAAAAAATGTACCACTATATTAAAACAAAAAAAACTCTTCAGTAATCAAATATTGTTTCTGTTTTGCTACTTCTTATTTGATAGTTAGTTTGATGGTTAATCTGTTCCAATATTTTGCTATTGTTTCGTCCAAAATATATGTTTTAACCTATGAGCTGAAAATCATAGACGCTGATTGATTTGAACTTAATATTTATTTTCTGTGAATAATTAGAAAGAAATAAGAGGGGATAGGACCGGAAAAGTTTTCAACTTCATTCTATCCCTTTTGTTTCCCATAACACAACACATGTTCAATTAAAAAAAAAAAAAAAAAAAAATTCTCCTACACTCCATGACCCATTCAAAACGAGTCTGCGACCCACTTTTGGGTCGCGACCCACCAGTTGAGAAATGCTGCTTCACACTACTTGGCACCCACACATTTGGAGAAAAAGAAAGAGAAATAGAAAGAGAGAGAGAACCAATTAAATGCTTGTCATTTACTGCATCAACTATCTGAAAATTGAGTGGTGTGTGGGTGTTTGTGGGAAAGAAATATCTTTTTCCAATAAACTATTAACTATTTTACCCTAATCCGGTACTGTAGCATGTCAATACAAGTTTAATTTATTCAACATAAATTAGCAGTTGTGAAGTATTCTGCGTCTACTCAATACTTACACTAATTACTAATTACTCCTAATATTTATTTCACAATTTCACAAAAAAAAACACTCATTTAAATCTTTCAACGATTAAGGCATAAACTTTGAATGTATGTCTGGTGTCTGGTCCAGGCTGAGCCCAGAATGACCTCATAGCCCGGAGACAACTCTGGATCCAAAACACTTGAATACATACAGCATGGGTCAATGAAGATGTTGTGAATATGTATATCACCATCCCTTCACAGTAATGTCACAAAGCCCTGGTGTATTTGAAAAGGGATATGCTGCAGTGGTAAAAAATAAAGTGTGGTGTTACTTCTGGGGCTATGAAATCAATGCTTCCAGGCTTCTCTACGAATTCTCTTCGGGCGGAATTGGAAAAAAATTTGGGCAATTGATATTATTCACGGTTGTTAAAAATGTGGACTGTGGCTGTGTGTGTGTGCTTTTTTTCTATTTCAGTGTGTGCTTGTTTTGCGTCTGCATGTTTTCTGTGTGTTTCATGTGTGTATGTGTTTCGTGTGTGTGCACGTGCACGCTGGTGTGCTGTTTTATTTTTGCGTATGTTTGTGTGTGTGTGCTTAATGTGTGTGTTCATGTGTGTTTTTGTGTGTGTTCATGTGTACGTGTTATGTCTTTTTTGTGTTTTTTGGTGTTTGTGTGTGTCTCTGACTTTGTATGTGTTTTGTGTGTGTGTGTGTGTGTGTGTGTGTGTGTGTTTGTGTATCTCTCTGTCTGTGTATGTGTTTTGTGTCTGTGTGTTGGGGTTCGAGTGTGTGTGTGTGTTGGGATTTGTGTGTGTGCGTGTGTGCGTGTGCGTGTGCGTGTGTGTGCGTGTGTGTGGTGTGTGTGTGTGTGTGTGTGTGTGCGTCTCCGTCTGCATATGTGGCTGGATGTGCCAATATGCACTTGTAGACTTTGCCTTTGAGAGCGTGGCAGTGTGCACGCTGCAATTGATTCGGCGAGCCGGCAGAGAGCGAGTGCTGCCATGGCCGATAAATACAGTACGCTCAAAAGTTACTCCCTTCTCACCCTCGGGTCTTTGTTCCCCTGCGTATTCAGCTGACTTAACTGTTTGTCTAATCCGTAATCGATAATGTTAAATCCCTCCTGCTCCTCGGGGAATGTCTGTGGGAGTCTGCTGAGCTATAGGATCCTTAGGGGGAACACAGTCAAGCCAAAGATATACAGAAAATAAAAAGCTAACGCGATGGATCCTCGTATGTAAATATGTTTTCTAGATATATTGCCTGTATAAGCAAACACCCTGAACTCTGTGTGTGCATCTCTCTCTCTCTCCCTCCAAGAATGGCTCCATTTGTCGGTTTATTTGTTCTTTAAGGTTTGACGGACTGCAGTTCAGTGCAGGGTCCGGGAAAGCTCCCTGAACGGCAACGGATAAGGCAGATTTAATGGTATGTTTTTTATTATTGCCGTCTCCAACACAATGAAACAATCCGAAGCAGCCCAATGTGTATTTCTTTTTCTTTCAAAATAACTTTCTGTTGAGCGAGCCGTGGATAAACTCTAACCTACAGACCTTTATCGCCGTCCATATACCACCGCGCTAAAACAGTCCAGAGAGCTGTCATTTCATTTCATTGGATACGTCGGCGTAAAGAAAAAGGTGTTGATGCCGACCTTTTACTACCTTCTAACTGACAATTATTTATTTGAATGAAAAGTATATTAGAAGGACAGTGCACTGTTTAGACTTAACAGTGCGCAGAGAATGTGATTTAAAATGGTTTGCACAGCGGGTCCTTGCTGAATACACACAGGATGAGTGCTTGGGACAGAGGTAAGCGTTTTAAAGATGATCAGAGCCGTCTGTCGTGATAAATGGTGTCGCGTCATGAGTACTCTGAGGCCAAGAAACAGCGCGTGGAGATGAGGGGATGGAGGGAGGTGCCGAACCGGCCCCCCATGCATGACTC
>OMLJ01009341.1:3148-14898 GCA_900302595.1 Gadiculus argenteus | reverse complement strand
TCAGCTCGCGTCGTTTACTGTGTGTGTGTGTGTGTATTGGCCTCAACAGATACCAGTCATGTAGCCCTGTGTGTGTGTGTGTGTGTGTGTGTGTGTGTGTGTGTGTGTGTGTGTGTGTGTGTGTGTGTGTGTGTGTGTGTGT
The DNA here is from genome assembly GCA_900302595.1 of Gadiculus argenteus. NCBI lineage: Eukaryota > Metazoa > Chordata > Actinopteri > Gadiformes > Gadidae > Gadiculus > Gadiculus argenteus. The sequence goes on along the minus strand of OMLJ01009341.1, from coordinate 14,756 downwards.
GTGTGTGTGTGTGTGTGTGTGTGTGTGTGTGTGTGTGTGTGTGTACGGTCCTCAGCAGATAGCGAGCCTCACAGCCAGACCACATGTCAGTACAGCAGGGGATCAAACGCTGGAGGCTCAAACCGCTTAATTGAAAAAGCAGAAATATGATGTTGAAGCACTTAAGGGAAGGCTTCACAGAACCGCGTTATAAAGAGACAACACCAAACGGAAGCCAAGGCATCACCACAGGGGCGTTGTCTGGATGCCGCCGAGGACCAGAGGAGGGTCCCAGGGAACCATTAGGATGCACCTTGTGTGCGGAGCTGCCCTGTGGCGACGGCTAGTTGACCTGGAGCCGCTCTGCAGGGAGGAGCAGGGAGGGGAGGCTGGCCACCCAGGCTAGGACCAGGGAGCAGGGAGGAGAGGCTGTCCGGGCTAGGACCAGGGAACAGAGGAGGGACAGGGAGGAGAGGCTGTCCGGGCTAGGACCAGGGAACAGAGGAGGGACAGGGAGGAGAGGCTGTCCGGGCTAGGACCAGGGAACAGAGGAGGGACAGGGAGGAGAGGCTGTCCGGGCTAGGACTAGGGAACAGAGGAGGGACAGGGAGGAAAGGCTGTCCGGGCTAGGACCAGGGAACAGAGGAGGTGGGGGTTATCCGGGTCAATGGCTGAACCGTATCCAACCGGTCTATCCTTGTAGTGTGGTGTTCAGACATTTTTTCCCCCAGAATGCGTGGCCACATGGTTCATCCATGGTCACATGGTTTATCCGTGGTCACATGGTTTATCCGTGGTCACATGGTTCATCCATGGCGGACGATTGGATTTAAACTAGGCAGTGGCTGAAGTCACTCTGGTCCAGAAATGTCTCATGTGTGTAAGCCGCTTGGCGTTGGGTTGGTTAACCAGCAGAAATACTCCCTTTAGTTAATCCTGTGACAGGTGAAGCCAGGTGATGCTTGTCCAAATGTTCCCCTGGATTAAGGCCACAGGTCGGACCCGGGACGATGTTTACTAGCCCGTTCTAATTGCCTTCCTCATGCCATTTACACAGCCATTATGGGCCTGATTAGTCAACTCAAGCCTTAAGGCTGATATCCACCCGCAAGGTGTAACGGGGAGGAATGGATGTGTTCCTCTACTGTAGACCGGAGCTCTTTTGCTGCATCTTCAAAACGTATTTCTCAGAGACATCCTCGAAGCATCAAGCTGTTTATTTATTAATGTAAGTTTTCACTGTACATCTCTCCTCCATAATGAATAGGCACCAGGCTTAAAGGTGAAGGGAGTCAATATTTCTCATTTGTGGGTTTGAATTTGACAATTTTGCAACAATGAGATGAGGCCTAATTTATACTATTTATTAAGTAGCGTTACCTTCATTGCCTATCCATTTAGCCTCATTTGAGTGAACAAGTGACGGAATATGATTGCGCTTCAAATTATGCTAATATTGTGGTAGAGATTGAAATCCAAAATGTCACATTCGGGTGAGGTCAGATTCAGGCAGTATTCCTCCATTGTATCCATTTTGGTTTCACTTTCATTATAGATTTCACATTTATTGGTCATGATAACCTGGAACAGAACCAAAACAACTTATTGGTGTTCAAAGTTTATTCAGGAGGAATATAGTTGTAATAGTGCCAAAAGACTAGAGAAATTAATTTAATTAAAAGTCAACATTGGAGATTGTATGATGAGATTTACAATTGACAAAAAGGTTAATATGGATTTTATAATGCCAGTGTTGATGACTGATCAATGTTTCTTTGTTACAAACGGTGTGGGACATGATCTATTCTAACCTCTACATAAAAATGTATTTAAGGGAACTATTATTGTCAATAAGTCATGATTGAAACATTATATATTTAGTCAACAATCCACAAAACAATTCCTACCCTTCCTACCCTTGCCTACCCTTTCAACCCATGTTAGACAAGAGGATTGTAATGGTCATGTTTTTTTTAATGAAGAACAAAAATGTATAGATACCGTATACCGTAAATCCTCTAATATAGCTAGGCCCGGGCCTTTATTTTGCTGAAGCACATCGGGGCACAGGCCGTTATTGGAAGGAGGCCAAAATTAGACACAGGCCACTATTTCTATTTGAGCAAAACAGACTACCAGTAGAATTAATAAACACAAGATTTTGTGTCTCCCGAGAGTCAAGGGAGTGCGACAGTCAAGAGCGAGGTGATTGACATGTCCAAGTTACCGTAGCTATGGCTTGGATTCGTTAGCTTTTGACTTTGATCAATCTAACCGCCTAATATATTTCTCATAATTTTGTTATTTAGTATTTCTAAAATAACAAAATTATTTATAATATTGTGCATTCCATATGCCTTCAGGAGTGCAGGTCTCTTGCATTTTGATTCGTAACGTTATAGCGATATTTTAAGTGCTCTGGTGGCTTTCTAATGAGCTAAACAGTCTCATCTGTATATTTTTGCGTTCAATTAGACATTTAAAAACGTTGGTTCTAATAATAGCCCCGGCCTCAGAGACCGGCTTTAATATACCCCCCGCTGACAGCGAGACCGGTATCCTGCCAAATTCTCCTCCATTGTCAGATTTTGCTACCGTAGTGCGACTCGATAGCGTAGAGTATCAAATCATGCTACCTTATCGTGCTACCTTACGTCACAAACGTATTTGATCTGTAGACCAATGGCCTTTATCAAATAATGCTCCCACTGCAGAATCACATTATTTTACATCACTACTCACCCAATGTACACTGCAAGAATATGGGAAGTGTTTTTTGATGCTTAAATAACGTTTTTATTGAAGATTTCAGGGGTATAGTATGTTGATAGACCAATGGCCTCTATCAAATAATGCTTCCACTGCAGAATCACGTTATTTTACATCACTACTCACCCAATGTACACTGTTGATGCTGTTTAACATGGTACAGTATGTGCAATGTATGTAATGTTAAAAAAAGCCCTTAAAGAAAAAGCATCAATAATCAATTAAACTAAATAAATAACTTCAGCAATAAAAGTGTAGCAAAGTATTGTATATAAATACTAAAACTTGTATATATTTGTGAGGTTGTGCGATTCTGTATGTGTGTGTTTATAGCCTATATGCAATAGATAATTATTACAAATATCCAATAATAAAAACAAACAACCAAAGATGTCAAATTTGTATTATATTTTGAGGCATTTCTTGCAGATATATGCAGCGCTATTGTCATGGCCATATTGGGCACACTCAGAATGTGCCCACCCACCGACTGCACAATTCACACTGCACCTATAAAAGCAATTAAAAGAACATTACAATATATAATGAGATACATTGTATGGTAATATGCACACACATTTTTGAGTCACTTAATAATACAAAGCACATATTTTATGTTATACTTAAACATACCATTTCAATCGCTCATCTGCATTTCTTTCAGCAAAAGAGCACACCACACAGTAATCCTCTACATTCCCTAGAAACAATGGTTTTGATAAGCTTTTAAACTGTGGCAACTCCAATTCTGTGAGTCAATCAATCGTGGTACACCACAAATTTATAATTTGTGAAAACAAATTTCACAAAAGTATTCACACACATAGTATACTTAAATGTATACTATATACAATATATATATGTGTCACAAATATTCTTGTACACATTCAATGTACATTGGGTGAGTAGTGGTGTAAAATAACGTGATTCTGCAGTGGAACCATTATTTGACAGAGGCCATTGGTCTATCCACATACTATACCCCTGAAATCTTCAATAAAAACGTTATTTAAGCATAAATGCTTACAGTATACATTGGGTGAGTAGTGATGTAGAATAACATGATTCTGCAGTGGGAGCATTATTTGATAGAGGCGAACATGTTTAAAAGAAAATACTCACCATCAGCCAAAAAGGTAGCAGAAATGAATGGATGCGCACGCAGGATCATGAACTTCCGGGATGCGCATGCTCAGAACCACTCGGTAGCACAATCTGATGGGTAGCAGAAATTGGCCGAACACCGGCCAATGTTAGAGACCCGGCCGCTAAAGGAATACAGGCCAATGTTAGAGGATTTACGGTATTATCTAGACTTATAAATATATAGAAGTAAATTTAAATTATAACATGGAAACTGGCTCAGTGCTATGCTATGAATACTATTAAACTGTCTCTAGAGTTAAGAAGGCTCAAACCAGTCACAAAACCGTTTAACACAATCCACGACATGCATAGAAACAGGGCCCTTATGTGTGACGTCCCGAGGCCGCCACGGGCCTTGAGAGGCGTGGTGGTGGACGGCATATACCGCCACCAGCCAAAAGCCAGCGCAAAAGAGCATACCTTGGGGGGGTCTCATCAAGGTAATGCAAGGCACCTGGGGTGGCATCGGGAACAGGTGAGCCACCGGCATAAAAGCAGAGAGACTCCCCACGGACAGGGAGGGAGTATGCGGAGAGCAAGGACGAGCAGACAGAGAGTACGACAACGCCACGGACCAAGGAACGATCCCGTACCCGCTCATCGAATCCGGAACCAGGCGAGGTTCCGCGGAGTGCCCGGCTAGAGGAGACCGGAGATATCATTTTGACTTTATGTTATTCCTTACGTGTTGAATAAAAGCCTAGCAAGGCATTCAACTCGGCATCTTGTGTGGTCTCTGCTCGGGTCTCGGTACGTGTGGGAAATCGGGTCACCACATATGCCATGGATCATTGCAGAAGATTGTTAATTTTCACAGTATTGATTGGATGTTCCAATATTGTCTGGGCTCGTAACTGCAACACATGTGAAATCAGGTCGGGAATAGCTTCAGAGCAAGAATCGCTACCGGGAAAATTGCTTCGAGGTCTGCCTGACTTATTCCCTAACGCTTTTTAAATCATATTATATTTTGGACTGTGTTTGTGTGTGGTGAGGGGTGACTTTGTGAAGGCTGCTATATGATTACTATCACACAGGGACACGATAACTCAAAAGTGCTACTTGAGAAGGGATTTAGTTATTAACATTAAAATAAACTTTCTGTAAAAGGGGGATTTTGGGGGAGAAAGTCACCCTTAATGCTCCATAAAACTGCATGCAGCTAATTGCGCTTCTGGACGCTTCTTAAGTGTGTTTTTAACAAGGAGCTTTGAAGTAATCACAGTGAGGACTTTGTACTCATTGTGATTACTTTGGCAGCTTATGAAATCTCTGCGCTTGTAGGGGACGACTTGCTCTCCCAGTATGGATTTGAACATTACATAATGTCGTGGAGGGGGTTCTCCCATTACTGTTTGGCACGGCCACAGGACCCAACCATCATGGGTACTGCGTCATTTGAACCAAATCAATACACGTCCTTTGTGGAAGACTCAGTCTCCCTTATCTATCTGTTGGAACATTTACCCTATTCTTACCCTTCTTTCTCACTCTTAAGACATAATTTGTCAAATAACTTGAGTGCTAAGTTCTGCGTTGAAATATTGTATAGTTTCACCCTTAAACGTCTTAAAAGTCTAGAAGACGCTTATAGTCCCACATAGTCAGAATGAGTTAGTAACGTCACCAATGGCTGTTAATAATAACATTGAATGACAAGTGAAATTTGTAGTCTCAGAGCAGCAATCGATGTAATGATCTTATCCCCCTGTTGACTTTTCAAAGCACATATTTGTTAATTTGTTGATTAATAATCCAATCATATTGTAGTGATCGTGTATCTCTCTACACTATCATTCTTTTATGCACGCCTTATACATTTTGATTCATACTACTACTGATTCATGGAATTTGTACAGCAACAGTTGACCAATTCCTTCATCTCTGGTCTCTTGGTATCTGAGTAAGCTCTGCCAGAAACCAGTTGGTTCCAGTCGAATGTATTATACTGGTACTAGGTTCCAGTTGTTCTTTACAAAAGAGGAAATGCTTATCTCTTGGCAAATGACCTGTGTGCTCACAACTGTTGTTTCAAGACCACCTGCACACAACCAAGACTGAGCTGGCCTTGACGTCACCCCTTATTGATGTTTGTGATTAAATATAATAACTGACATTTGATGTTTCAGAAACAATTAGGAGTCGTTTTAGCCTTACATTAAAGTACAACATTGGTATTGAGTTATCAACAGTATTAGCATTTGTTTGTTTTGTCTGTTTTAAAACAGATCATTTATTCACCTTGTGTATATATATTTTTCAATTGGGATGTGTTTGGACACATTTGCAGTTTATAGTCGTTTTCACTCGGAATATAAGAAACGCATTAGAGGTCATCTCTCTGAATAGATCAGGAAGGGAGTGCCTGTGAGAGACTGGAGTTCAACCCCCACTGCCGAAAAGAATTATCTGCCAAAAAAGATTTCCTCACCAAATGTTTTCAGCTCTGAGGTTTCTGTGTTGTGTTACACCCAGCGCTCTGACCTTCCTCAGGCAGAACTATGCAATGTGCATATTTTCTTTTTTCCTTGCTTTCATCCGAGGCAAAAGGTTTCTGTTTACCCTAAACATAATTGGTCCTCAGGGTGGACCTTCCCTCCCGATATTGAAATGACTTTTTGGCATTGTGGAAATGGCATCCTGACCATAACATGTGCTCTTGTGACTCCAGAAGACCAGCAGTGACATTCTCTCCTCACATGCCAGCGTAATACAAAATGGGGCCGATGAAAGGAAGGAATTTTGATATCAGTCGTATCAGTAATCTACACACGTGTGAATGCACCTCTGCCTTCCCCGCACTGTAGCTAGGAGTCGGAGAAGGTTCTCAGGCAGAGGAAGAGGCCGCTGGGTGTGAAATGCTGCTTTTGTTTTTGGGTTGAGGCAACCACTGGACCTTAGAGCGTGTGGAGAAGCTCCACTATTTATTGAGTATCCCCCAAGGACCTTAACTGCTTTATCACTAGGCCTATTTTTTGTGTTTGTTTTTTTTAACAACACCCAAGTGTATGAGTATATCTGCACAATGGAAAGGACCATTACAGGTTATCTTCATAAAAATTGATAACACCTGTGAGATTGTGTGCAAGTTAAATATCTACTTGGTTAGAATGATTGCAGCTAGCACACCAAATAAGTGGAACATTGAATTTCCACCTGACATAAATGTAATTTTTTGGTTTGAATACCACTTAGTGCGGTAGCCCTCAGTGATGATGTTCACCCAGGCATGATGATGCCTGGGTGAATATATTATGCCAATAAAGGAGTGTAGAGCAATGATATAGGTTTTAGTAGAGGTATGTTTATTAAAAATCTCAAAATAAATCAATAAATCCAATGCAAACCAATGAGAGATTGACAATATAAACATGATGAGATACAAACAGCTAGAGATCTTCAGAAAACATTGCACAATTTTGACACTTGACCCCTCTGTTGCAAGATCAGGGTGAATATAATTGAATGACACAAAGCCAAACAATCGCAATTGCACCATATGGCCACCAGATGGCTACTATAAATCGATTGTAAACACCATGTTTCATTTCTAAATGGTGCCCAGAAACTGGATTATCAGTTTATGGTGGATTTATGCAGAAAAACAACAAAGGTACGACATTGTTTGTAAAAAGAAAAAGTTATCTTTGTTTTTTCACAGTGATATGGTTTTGACTGTTGAATCAGTTGAGTGTCAACTCTCATATATAGTGTAGATCAAATGATGAAAGATTGCTATTGCTGTGCATGTACACAGTTATGCAATACATGTTTCTTTCTTATTTTGTGCTCAAATTTGAGAATCTAATCTTTCTAGGGGTGTGTCACATGACTGCTTTCTCATATGTTTAAAAGCCTTCACAATTGGGAGGGGAGGGGGTTTACTGAAACTGTCTGAATACATTTTAAGCATAATAATTTAAATTGTGACAATAAGCTGTATTTTTAGGCAAAAATGCAAACTACTGTGCTGATTGACTAATTGAACAAATTGAATGATTCAGTGCAAGTGCCGTAATGTCTCAAGAAAATTCTGCAAGTGCTTTCCTTTTTTCTACACATCTTTGAATATTTATTAGGATGCCTTTAAATGATCTCATCACCAGTAATATCAACTCTGCTCAAGAGTATGGGCGCACCGCTCTATTGACCTTGTGGGTAAACACACAATAACAGGCATTAGCAGAAAATACCATGGGAGCGATGCAAAATCTGGCAATCTGATCCTCCCATTTCCCCAGATACACTATCATTAAGCATCCTAACCCCATTAAGGTCATGGATTTTGAAAAGCATGTTGTGGAACATGTTTCTGCACAAGGCTTATGATCCACATACTCATCTAGTAAAGGAGGATAGGATAATGGCCACTTGCCAGCTTATAAAATGTAATTTGCCAATTAAAAATATTATGATCTGGTTACCATTCATTTGCTCTTAAGACAAAGCACTTAGCCTCTATCCCAGTAAACGTAAACCTACCATTACTACTGCAGTGGTAATGAGGTTGTAATGAGCACGAGTCTGTGTTTGTTACTAAAGAGACACAAATTCAAATTGTGTGTGTCTCACAATCATCCCTGAGAAGCAAAATTAACAAAACAAATTAGAGGTCAGTGGATTGAAGACACTGCAGAATTCCACGTCTTTACTGCCCCGCCTCGACCATTCAGATGGAACTCTCCCCCTTGGCCTCGGTGGGACCTGACTCTCCCATCACAGCGAAACCCAATCTCTGGACTCCAGTGGGCCCTGTAAGATCTGACTCAGGATTGGTCTACTGCTCCGTAGCCTACCTCTACATTTCCTCCCTCCCCCTTACTCCTCTAGCTGGGGTGTGGCAGAAATCAGACCCCTCCTGGATCATCCCTGCAACATCCTTTTAAGTTGTGTCGAACGCCCTATCCACCATCAGTGCAGCTCCCCTCAACGTACAGAGAGAGTCCTCCCCCTCAAGCCAAATCCCCATTTTATTCGGGATCCATTGCCCGTTGCAGGAGAGAGAATGGGAGCTCCCGAGGAGGAAGAAGAGCGCCCGCCGTCGGACATCACCGTGTTCGGTGCCAACTGCACCCTCCATGGCCTCAGCCACATCTTCCTGCCCGGCGGGGTCACGTTCCGCCGGCTCCTGTGGGCGGCGGCGTTCAGCTCCTCGCTTTCCTGCTTCCTGTACCAGGTGGCGGGCCGCGTGATCGAGTTCTACCAGTATCCCCACGTCACCATCCTGGACGAAATGGACGTCCCCGTCATGTACTTTCCGGCCATCACCATGTGCAACTACAACAGCTACCGAAAGTCCCAGATCCGGAAGAACGACATCTTCTGGATGGCCGGGATGTTGGGAGTGGAGCAGGGCGACTTTGACGACTTCATGGCCGTGCTGGGGCAGCCGACGGACAACAGCAAGTTCTTCCCCAGCAAGACCTTTAACATGCTGGAGTTTGTGCAGAGGACCAGCCACAGCATTGACGAGATGCTTCTGGACTGCAGATATAGAGGAAGGGAGTGCGGGCCGGAAAATTTTACGGCCGTGAGTATGCCCCCATACCCCCCCCTAACGCTATCCCGTTATATACTGCGGCTTCAAATCCTGCAGTTGCACGTGTTGTTTCTACAGCGATGAGGCCACAAATGTCTCATCCTTCTTTAGATTCATACAAAAAAAGCAGGTATACTTTTACTCTGTTCCTAGAATTGTTTGCTTTCAGCTCAATATTGAATATCCCTTCTGAAACTGTCCTCGATTGGAATCAGAACTACTGAATAGCATGCATTATAAAACAAGCATATGTTGATTGTAATGCGAGTGGAGACTTGAATACATTTACTGTTAAAATAAATTACCAATAAATACTGTTATTGGTTTAAGTCAAATGACTATCATAGAATTAATTATTTTGTACATACAATCTATTTTCAGGTGGTATGGGTTTTTATACACACCCTGACCCAGGACCAAAATAAATGTTGTCAGCAAGATTTGAAGAGAATTCAATCGTTCCCCCACAGGGACAGAGGAAGGATTGTATTCCGATGAAGCGGGACATTGATTTGAGTGATGAAAGCATAGCGGGGAGATGTGCTTGCTGCACAATCTATTTGGGAAGTAGCACAAGTGAAATTGAGAGGCAAATGACTTGGAATAATTGCTCATCCATTCATTTATTGGTTTCTTTTCTCAGGGAGACATAGTTAACATGAATAAATGAAAATAACCAGTTGTGTCATTTTAGACTTTGCATTACAAATCAACTTGTTTTAAGGAATATTACTGAATCTCTGGTTAAATTGTTGTATTGTAGTATAGCATAAATAAATACCTTACATAGATTCTAAAAGCAGGTTTAGGATTTGGTAGTGCGCATTAGTCATCTGACCTTGTCTTATCGGCGTCATGAACAAAGGGCACATTTCAGCTAAATGTCAGAAATTGGAGACTCTCAGAAGGCCTAAGTATAGAAAAGATTATTAAAGATTCATGGGGGCTGCCTAGACATTGGCCATGTTGATCTGACTATGGATCTGACTGACTATGGTGGTCGCACAGGAAACTGATTTGTTTCTAGATCACCTTTCAGGATCTGTTGTTCACGTTCTTCACACAACCAGTGTGTGAAGAACCTCGGACCAATCCTAAGAGCATATTACATGTTCTACATTTTAAAAGAAAGGTTGACGTTTGGAATATTCTTCTGGAGTGGAGCAGGTCAAAGATCCTTCAGGGGTGGAGACGTGGTGCAGCCAGGGGTCAGTGGGAAACAGGAAAATCAATAAACGGCAGGTCAGATATTGGCACACATGGGGGCATGAAGCTGAGTTCTGCATTGCAGGAGGCAGAGAGCGAGTCCACCCTCCCCCCCCCCTGATCCTCCGACGAGAGAAGGCAGGAGAAACGAGCTGATGTTTGGAATCTGATCCATCGTTAAACATACACAGAGACATGATGTAATCGATGTGACCTTGTGTGCTGGATGGTGTGGTTTTAACCGTAAGGAGAGATGAGGAGCCGGCCCAGAGCCCGGAAGGGGATGGGATGTGGGAAGGTTTAGGTTGAACACCGGGTTGGCCGCAGTATTGTGAAGACCAACCTGCTGGGGTCCAGGAAACAAGACAAGCCATTATGAGACCAGAGGGTGGCACAGGACAGCCATCATTAGACCAGGAGGTGGGACAACACGGCCATTATTAGACCAGGAGGTGGCACAGGACAGCCATTATTAGACCAGGAGATGGCCATTATTAGACCAGTAGGTTGGACAACATGGCCATTATTAGACCGGGAGGTTCCCCAAGACAGCCATTATTAGACCAGGAGGTGAGCTGCTCACCGTCTGAGCAATAGATGTCCGATTGACCAAGGGCCTTGGTCCAGTCTGGGATGGTGAGCACATTTTATTATTGATTTTTGCATTCTATAATGATATGCTTCATTATAGAGTGAGATAGACCAGAAGGTACTAGGGGGGGGGATAGAGGGGAGGACCTGCAGCAAAGGACGACGGGCAGGAATCGAACCTGGGTTGCTGCGATCAGGACTGTGTCTTAATGGTACGTGCTCTACCCGGCAAGCCACCGGGGCACCCTGAGCACAGTGGTCTTATCAAAAGAGCCGCAAAAGCCACAAAGTCCAGTGAACAACGAAACTAGACAGGGCCTCAAGAACCGCGGAGGACAGCGTTCAGAAGACTAGCTCACAGTGTCTAAAGAACCCATT